>JAMJFZ010003269.1:0-42500 GCA_026225945.1 Cricetomys ansorgei
CTTCTCTTCCAGGTTTCCCCCACATAAAACTAAAACTTCTATTATGACAAAGTTTTGCAGTATACAACACAAAGTTTTATGAAAAGTTCTATAAAAAGGAGAAAACTGAATTTTTACTCAACAGTTTTAAAGAAGTATGGGAACTAAAAGCAAATATCAGTAGATGATGCTTACCAATATCATGCTTTTCCACATCCTTTCTGGAAATTGGTTTAAAACATGTGACCAGGTTGTATAAGTTGCCAAACCCATGAAGGACTCACTATGAGTGATCAATACAGCACTGATCTTCATCTGTGAGTTTCTGGGTACTGAATATGTACATTAAAAATTATGTACATTATTCATTTACATTTCATTTCAATCAAACTAGTCATAACCAGATTGATGATTGTGGTTATTTTAATATATTGATGATCTGAATGTTAGTTTTCAAGTGTTTTTATTTTAATAGCCAGAAGATACTACTGGCTTCACAGTAGCTTTTGAATATTGGTATCATATTACTGTTTTAAATTAGATTTACTGTGTGTGTGTGTGTGTGTGTGTGTGTGTGTGTGTGTGTGTAGAATGAATTACTTCTTCAATCTAGAGAGTTTTTCTAATGCATCTGGAATTAGTTGCTTTGGAGATCTCAGTGATTAATCATGTATGAAACATTCATGACATACTTTTCTAATTACCTTAAAGAAAAAATATTAAAAGCTATTCCCTGGGATACTAAAATGGACTTTCCAAAATAATATGAGGAAATCACTACTATGTCCTCACCATATTGATCAGCGTGTCTCCGGTAGTGCAGTCTGTGGATCCCATTTAAATTAACCTCAGATCATAAGTGAAATAAGACTGCAAAGTTGAAAAGCTCTTCAAGAGAGCCTTAGAAGAATTTCTGTCTTGACGTGGGCTTCTTACATGGCCTGCTCTACTAGAAACTTGCATTTCAGGAGAGTGTCAATCATCCTCAGCAAAAGGGACACTATGCCAGTCTGTTGTACAAACAAGATGCTGCTGTCCTGCTGCCTGGACTTGTGGTGAGTTCATTGCAATGGATGCCTGGGCAACAAGCTCCATCCGAGTTGTACCTCTACAATTTTTTCAGGTAGAACATACTCAGGTTTTGTCCTCAATATGGTGCTGAGAGATGAAGAGCATGCCACCCATGCAGCCACACTATGAGGAGAACCTTGGAACCTTGTGCCCAGTCTCCCTCCAACTTGTTCACAAGCCTTTGCCATTTGCTGAATTCTATGTGTCCTTTCATTGTGATGGATCTTAATTTTAAGTGACTGTGAACTTTGAGACATTCTAAGGAGGCAGAGGTGAGGGTGGGACACCCTTGAGAAGCTCTCAACAGAGGAAGTTTTTAAAATCTCACTAATAAATCTGAGGAGTTCTACAACAATCACCAATTTTTGAAACTAGATTTTAAATAAAACTTTCTAAAATTATGTATATGTCTATGGATACCTTGAAGATGTAGATTATCCATGCCGGTTTTTATACACAGGCCCAGTTCTAAGGTGGAGGAAGTCTGTGAGCAATAAATATATTTGTTTTTAGATAAAAGTAATGTGGTTTGTATCTTCCTTCCTTCTTTCTTTTTTTCCTTATTTCTTTTTCTTTCTCTTTCTTTTTTTCTTCTTTCTTTCTTTTTTTCTCTCTCTTTCTTTCTCTCTTCCTTCATTCCTTTTTATTTCTTTTTATATTTATTTTTGAGACAGAGTCTCTCTACAGAGCTCTGGATTTCTTGGAACTCACTATGTAGACCAGGCTGGTTTTGAACTTACAGAGATCCACCTGCCTTTGCCTCCCCAGTGCTGGGATTAATGGATGGCACCACCACACTCCTCTTAATATAGCTTTAAAGTCAGGATACTCAGAAGCTAATGGACAGGAGTTGAGGATAGAGACCATCTTAGAATCCTGTCTTTAAGAAACTACTTTTCTGCATCAATTTGCTTTTTTTTTTTTTTTGTTCTAGAAATAGTTGATGTGTTAAAGAATATTTTAAGTAATGAAACTGATCTGACTAATTTATAACTTGTTTCCAAACTATCCTTAAGGATATGCACAGTGCCAAAGCCTTTATTCTGCCCATTATACCTCTTGATTCACACTGGGCGATGATATTCACGCTCATCACCACACAGGAGCCTAATTGAAGGAAACAATGACTGACTTCAAAGGCTTGAAATCATCTCAGGCCTTACATAAATAAATTTGACCAATTTGAAATTTAACCACTGTGTGATTGAGAAACTTAAACATCATATTACATAAAATAATTAATGAAAACATAAGATGTATTTTATTCATGAAAACAACTTTCAGAGAGAGGATTACCAAGTTATGATTAACACAGTTTCTCTGAACCCTACCATCTATCATGTACTTTATAACCTTTTTATCGTTTATTATTATATATAATGTACATTTCATTTGTGTTTTGGCCATCAAATTATTTAAACAGGAAAGCTTAATATATTTTCTTTTAATCATTCTGAATTAAATTAATAATGTTCAATTAAGTTTTCGCAGAAGGTTGGTCTAGACAGACAGCTCAGCTGTGAAGAGCGCTTTCTGTTCTACCGAATACCCAGGTTCAGTTCCCAGCATCACACTAAAGGCTAATCAACCTCTGTGCCTCCAGGTCCAGGGGATCCAATGCTTTCTTCTGACCACCACGTACCAGGTGCACAGGTGGTGCACTTACATATATGCCCCAAACACTCATACACATGAAATAAAATAAACAAATAGTTTATAAATATTTCACAGGAGAATTTTGATGTATACTTCTGTTTCACACAATGCAAGAAATATCAGAATTATCCACCAGAAGAAATGAGGCAAGAGGATGTTTGAGTAAAAATATATTTAGAGAGTAAGATCACATGACACAATAGCACTGTATCTCATTGTCCTTAGAGAGTAATGGCTGCAGGTAGGTTGTGCAGCCTGCAGAAGTACAGTGGTGGTTTTTGTCAGTCTCTGATTTACTCTCTACTTCTATGTATTAGGCAGTTTGAGGTTTGACATATAAATAAAGTCACACAATATTTGTTTGTCTGTGTCTGGATTCTTTCACTCAAAATTACATCCTTTAGTTTCAATCACATTTTTTTTTAAGTTGTCAGAATTCCCATCTGTTTTAAATATTAGTTGGGTTTTTTTTTTTTGAGAATTTTCTCGCAATGAATTTGATTGTATTCTATCCTCTCCCGCCATTCCTTCCAGATCAACATCCTCCTTTCCTACCCACTCAATGTGTGTCCTAATTTATCGTCAGATAAATTGTATCTAATTTCCTATTGCATAAAAGTATTACAATCCCAACAATTTTAGATTGTTCTTTCTCACATTTACTTGGACAGATCACTAGCAACATTTAATCAATTGCTCACAGCTGCCAGGAAACTTACAAATAATAACATGGACCTCCCTTTTAACTAAGGGAAATGATTTATAATTAAAGCCATCATGCATATAAATGTTCTCAATAATTTACATATTTTGAAGTCGTACCATTTTGATGTTGCAGAGTTGTAATAAAGAATACAATTACTCTCGTTCATTTCATTTCCTAGAAAGTTATGCTCATTTCTGTGTATTTCATTGCATATTATCTATTTTGAATCACGTAATGATCTGCAAAGTGCTGTCTAATTAACATGTATTATATGATTTCATTTGTCCTGGGCATGATAATTAAGTTTTCTCATCTTAATTCTCCTTTTGCACGAATTGGTACTTAGAAGGTGAAAGATAATTTCCCTGAGCACTTTGATCAAAATCCTACTCAAAAGATATTAAGTTAAAATTTGTTAGTGTTTTATACCCTTGGAGTAGGATTTTGACTGAGAAAGGATCAATTAATACATTTTTATACTGAATTATATTTTTTCTCATTTTATTACTTGTTTGTGCATTCTGGTGGAAAAGTAAAATCATATTTAATGAACTAAGAAGGCATTTGTATGCCTACTTTGGTGACTTCAAAAGATGGATAATTTCTATGGCTTCGGAAGGTCAACACAGTCTCCAATGGGTGTTAAAAGAGTGAAGAGAGTAACTTCAAACACAAATAGGGAAGCATGACTATGGTTCCTACTAAGACAAATTCCCAATCTCAGAGGGAATGGAGTCCATGCAGCAAAGCTTGCCCTTGCAACAGTTCTGCCCTTGCTGAAAAATAAATCTCTTGAACACATTTCTCTAGTCTAACCTTCACATGTTATCCATTGTCTGGAACATCTAGCTAGCTCTGGCAATCATCATTCTACTCTCTCTTTCTATGCTAGGCATTTTAGGTCAGACATATAAGTGAAATCACATAGTATTTTTCTGCCTGTTTTTTACAATAATAAAATTTTCTTCTTTTTAAAAAACACTGGTTTTTTTGAGAAATTCCTACCGTGTATATTGGCCCTATTCACTGCTCTCCTTCAGTCCTCCCAGTTGACATCCTCCTTCCCTCACCATGTGTCCTCAACTTTTCCCTCAATACAATCTCATCTGTCCTGCCTATATACTTTTGGTTGTGTGCCTTTCCACTGGAGCCTATTTAACCTACCAGGAGCTATACACTTAAAGGAACAACATCACCACCTGACCCTTGGACTCCCAGGAGTTATCTATCAATTGCCAATTCAACAGCCAGTGGAAGGACTTCGACCTCCCATTTCCATGCTAGCAATTTTGTAACTTGAATCTGTGATTTTTTTTGCAAGCTATCACAACTGCTGTGACTACATATATGAAATTGACTTTGTGTATCCAGAAAATATTGTTTCCTTGTAGTCACCCATAATCTCTTTATCTTATCATTCTGGTCCATTTCTTCACTGATTTCCCAAACCTTGAGATGAGGGGTATGATATAGACATTCCATTTAGGATGGACCATTACATATTCTCTTCTTCTCTGTGTTAATGATCATCTCCTTTAAATAGAAACTTCTCTGATACACACACACACACACACACACACACACACACACACACACACACATATCCTTTGGGTATAGTAATAAGTCAATAGAATTTGGTTCAGTACTATAACCATTTAGTAGAATAATCTTAGTAGTTCCCTTTATATGACTTCTGACTTGTTTACTCACAAGTTCTTGGCCCTTGTAATGATAACAGGTATGGGTTTCATCCTGTGGAATAGAACTTAATCCAACCAGAAAGTATTTGATTATTACAATGACACTCATGCCTCTATTGTGACATTTATAGTGTTTTTCCAGGGCACTCATTATTGCACCTCTCAGAACTCACTTCTGGATAAGACTGCTAATTGTTTTTCTACTCTGATAGCCTGCATAGCAGCTTCTAGTGCTAGGAAAACTAGACATTAGAGATAAAGCTTAACGCAGAATTTCAAGAGAATGAAAACAAAACACACCAAAATTTATGGGACACAATAGCATTATCCAACATCAATTTTTGGAGATTCTTCAAATTAATGAGCTAATGATGCACCTGAAGGCCTTGGTAAAACCCATAAAACTAAAATGGGAAGAGGTAATCAAAGTCTGGGCTGAGGGGAACTGAGGAGATAATTCCAAAGTTAAGAGTACTGTTCATCTAGAGCACCAAAGTTCAATTCCAAGCATCAGATGGCTCACAACCATCTGTGACTCCACTTTGAAAGGAGCCAACATCCTCTTCTGGCCTCCATAGCTACGGGACATGCAATCATACAGATATGCATACTGGCAAAACACCCATACAGAAAAACTCGGGGCTGAAATTAACAAAAGAGAAACAAACAAAAAAAACAATATAAAATCCAAAAACGTAGGGATGTGTTTCTTTGAAAAGATTGGCAAACCTTTAGCAAAGATCAACCAAAAGAAAGAGATGACCCAAATGAATAAAATTAAGATCAAAGGGAGAGATTTGGGTAATGATAAATTCAAAGAATAATAATGACATATTTGAGAAACATCTATATTACACCAAAGTGTAAAATCTAAAAGAAATGAAAGAATTTTTAGGGCTATGTGGAGGGAAAAAGAAAACAATTTTCTTTCCTCCCGCATCAGTCCTGTGACCCCAGGTGTTAGGGAGATTGGGCAGGCACCCAGCATCACAGAGCTCTCCTGCCAGGAAGTGATGGGAGGCAGAGGCAAGCCCTGGAGTTTGGCTACTGCTCCTGTACAGGGTCCCCCTGGAGTGCATATCTATTTACTCAAGATGCATTGGCCAGATGAAATAGTCTGTAGCCACCAGGCAGTGGTCTGAGAGGCAACCGAAGTCACTGGGTATCAGCTGGTTTGGGCTTCCGAATTCTACCCAAAGCTCTGCTTTGCTTTTCAAATCAGCTATTGTTAATGACCTGGGTATTAACTGCACTTGATTTCAAATTGAATTTTCCTTCTAACTTTGTATACTTGAGTCTATTAGATGCCAGCTTCAACATTTTACAGATTCCTAGCATCGATATCTTAGTATAATTATGTTTCCCTGTTAATAATGCCTCCTGTCTTTACAAGTAGCTGGTAATTTTGCCACTGCTCCCAGCTCTCTGATCTGAAAATCCCATATATATTTTGTGAATTTTTTCTCATGAGTAACTTCCTTTGACGCACATCATGAATTATGTTTTCCCAAATAACTGTCTTCTCTCCAGTCCCACTTTTAGGAGACTGTTCAGACAGGTGGCTGTGAGCTATCTAGGGCTGGAAGGTTACTCCTCTGTGTTGCTTTTTTCTGCATCTTGTTCTTGTTATGTGATAGTCATTATAGAGTCAACATTACACATGCTTTCTCTGGTAAACAGAGCAGTTTAGTTTAAATGTGATATTAGATTATATTATTTTCCTATCTTACAACAAAAATTACTTTTTAAATAAATATTATTTTATTTGTCTTCTGCATACTATTTTCAAAACTATTCCATGACTTCTAAAATTCCTGCATAGGATGTTTGATATAAATTAGAATTAGATCAATCAGCAGATTGCATTTATACATCTGTGCATACATATACATTCATACATACGTATGTAATAATAATAATATAATAATAATAATAATAATAGAAAAATAGGGTATTAATTAGATAATGAGGGGACATTAAAGAGGTTGGAGGGAGGCTACCTCAGAGGGGCTGGGTTGGGCGAAGAGGAGGAGGAAATTTATGTGATTTTATTTTAATCAAAATGTGTTTAAAATATTGTGTCAGTTTATACAAGATCTTTAGATCAATTAGGCAAAGTTTTCTAAGCTTATTTCTCTAAATTCTTATGACAAATTTTATCTTCTATGATACAGTGCAGCCTCAAGCTCTCATTCAATCAACCAGGTATCATTTATTTTCTAGTGCATTAAATCTATAATGTAGGTGGATTTTAGGTTTCTGTGAGTGGATGTTTTCAAGCAGAAATTCACTTGCCCTTTGATTTGATATCTCTGTTTGATATCATAGGTTTCTACGCCATTGCTTACCTCCCTGTGACTATGACTTTGTGCCATTGTTCAGAATGAATTTTTTCTTTTTCTTGACCCAACACTTCAGTTTTTGTTTTATTGAAATGCCTGCAAAGGTCCCAGGCATGAGATATTTATTTCTGTAAGTGCCACTTAACCTTTTGAATTTGCTTACTGTTTTAATTTTATTTTATTGTTTGTGTGGTTGGGAGATGAGCTTGACGGCTTGTGTTCCAATGTCCCATTTCTGTGATTTGATCACTAAGGAAAGGATCCTAAATGCTTTAAACTGTGTGTCATGTTTGGGGATAAGTATTGCTCTCTTTGATGTGTGTCTCCTGTATTTAATGAAGTGTAACAGCAGGAAGTCATTCTAGTACTACAGTGTGTGACTATAGAAAGTCGAATAGGTCAACCAAGATTTCCCAAGTATCCCTCTCTCCCAGATTTTAACAGCTTGTAAAGATACTGTAGATTCAGCTCAAACGATATTTTGAGCTTTTACCTCACTTACCAGAGCCTAGAAAAATTCACATGAATACATTTTAGTTCATGTAAAAAGGTCTAGTCATCAGCTTAAAGCTTAGGCCACAGCCTCATATTCGGAGACATTTTACCACTAGCTTACATTTCATCAGCCGTTTTCCTTCTACCGCTCTTAGGCGCTTTACAAGTCATCAATTCATTGTGTAACTTGCTACAAATTTTAGGTTAAATAAAAATATTATGAAAAGCATGTTATAAACTTCCCCTTCATGTAATTAAAGACTTCTTATACACAATGTGTCCTCAACAGTCAGCTGCAGCATGGTTTCTCTGTTATGCTTGCTTCGCTCCCTTGTATCCTACCGATGATGGCTACCCCCAGTTGTCAACTTGGTGAATTTTAGGATCACCAGGAATGGGGGGTTCTGCATGTGATGTCGTGGATTATCTTTATTAGGTTAACTGAGTTGGGAAAGCCAATGGGTGGCACCATTCTTAACTACGGTTCTGGGCTAAACAAAGAGAAAGTGCACGGAGAGGAAACATTGCTGACTTTCAGCTGTCACCCAGCCGCAGATGTAATAGAGCAGCCGCCGCAAACACCTGACATTGTGAATTCCCCTGCAATGATGGATAGTCACCTGGGAATGTCATCCAAAATGGTACTCCTACTTAAGCTGAACTGGTCAGAATATTTTCTCACATAAACTGGAAAAGGAAGACACCACTCACATAGAAAGCCTAGTAAATGATTTGTGAAGCCCTTGGCCAACCATGAGCCCCAGGCTAATGGAATACTGGCCTCAGTGATAGTCAATTTCTCTTTTTCATAATGGGAAGAATCATCTTTGTGCCTAATTCATAGACTCAGGATGCACCTTGCATTATAAATTTGAATCCCAACTCTTAATTAAAATAATAGTGACTGCAAAAGGTCCATGGAGAAGGGGTCACTCCAACTCTATAGTGACATACGTCTTTCATCCATTTGTTGAATTTTAATTATGTGATTAATACACAAAACACTCAAGAGCCAATATAAGCATAGGATATCAATAAAAGTAAAATTAACTTGGTAATTATTTCAACAGAAAGTTATTCTTCTCTAAATAAACATGATTTTTTAGGGATACCTAATGCATCTCAATTGTGTCATTTAAGAGAAATTAAAATGTTTAATGAATGAAATGAGACAAATAACCATGAAAGTTCATGTAAACACAGAACACACTACAGATCCCACAGGAGAAACCACTTGTCAGATGGAAATACAGAGGAGAATGAATCTCGGTGAGACTTGAGACTTGAGACCTAGAACATACACCTCCAAGATAGTTCACCTGCAACCCACATTTCTGTGATATTGTTATTTATTATGTTACTATATTATTATATTATATTAATGTTAATAATCATATTATTATAAGAAAAGGGGAAATTTTCCAGTTCTATGTTGTCAGTTAAACCATTTGTGATTAATGGAAGTGCTGTAGTTTGTCTGTTGTTGCTGCTATAAACATCATGACAAAAGCAGCTCAGGGAGGAGAGGAATCATGGCACTTCCTCATCGCAGTTGTTCAGTAGAGGAATCCATGGCAGAAAATGTGGAGCAAGAACTGAAACAGAGACCAGGGATGCTTGCTGCTTAATTGCTTGCTCTCCATAGCTTTCTCATCTTAATTTTTATATAACTCAGGAAAACCTGCCAGGAATAGCATTACCCACAGTGGGATAGGCACTCCTCTATCAGTCAGCAATCAAGGAGATGTCCCACAGACATGCCAACAGGCCAATATGATGGAGACAGTTCCTCAACAGAGGCTACTCTTCCCAGGTGACTCTATATTGTGCCAAATCGACAATCATTAACCAGCAAAGAAGTATCCTTTCTTGGTCCTTTTATTTTTGCGGTAGATGTAGAAATTGCCATGTAACTTTTGTAGAGGAACAGCTCTGTGTAAGAGCTAGGGTCTATATTCCAAGGGTCTACATTCAGAGGCCTGTGTGATCTGCATGGAATATAGACACACCTTTAATCCCAGTATTCAGAAGGTTCACACCTTTAATCTCTAAAACAGAAACAGAATGTGGAAGGGACGCAGGAAGTGGAGCTCAGGAGTCAGTGTCAGATTGGAAGTGAAGTCTGAGATGAGTCAGTGTGAATGACAAAATGACTAATCAGAGGAAATGTTAGTATAACAAGTCAGAGTCAGGACATGTCCAACTCTCACTATTCATAGGACAGGTTCTCAGTTCTGAGTGATGAGTTACAGAGTCAGTTACAAAAGAATCAGTTACAGAGGAGTCAGTTATAACAGGCAGTATGAGGTGAGCAGTAAGCAGATGGGGGACAAGACACAGAGACAATGAAGCAGTCTGACTGAAGAGCAGGAGGCTCATTGAAGCAGTATGGAGTAATGAGAGCTCAGGGAGAGAAAAAGGGCAGGTTGGTAGAAGTCAGTATTAAATGGAAAGAGAGAGTCCATTTGAAGCTTAGCAGAGCAGTTCTGTCTGAGATAGTCAGAAAATCAGCCAGAGTAAGCCTGAATCAGAAGAGTTAAGTCAGAAACAGTCAGCTGGCTCAGAAGGTCAGTTTAAAACAAGCAGCTTGGAGAAGAGTTTGAGTCAGAACAGCGAACTAGAAGATTCAGTTGAGTTCAACCAGTTCTGAGTTCACAGGGACCTAACCTTGCTAACTTAGTCAGTAGAGAATGATACTCAACCTCAGGGTCTTGGGTCTTGGAGGCTGAAGTCTTCTAGGTCCAGGCTAGAGGCTTAAATGTTCTAGACTGTACAAAGGCTGGAGCTTTCCAGTTCTAGGCTTAAGTATAGATTGTACAGAATACTCTGTACAATACTCTGGGGCCAAAATACTCTGGGGCTCCAGGGCTCTAGGCAAGAACAGGTGATTTAATTAGACAAAAGAATAAACTCTCCTCTGCCCTAAATCAAGAGGTACATCTGGCCTGAACCTACACCTATAAACTTTTATATTAATGTGATGAATATTTTTGGGGGAAGTACAGGTGGGATCTCTGTCAGTATATTTTCAATTTTTAAAATAGCTAATATTAAGATACCTTAAACAAGTTTAAGTATTTGTGTCTAGTTTTTGGTTTGGTTGTTGTTGCGTTTTTGTTCATTTGTTTGTTTTACAATTTCAGTAATAAGAAATCTTGTACAAGCGATTCTAAATAAAAAGACTTAGTGAGTTTAGTATTTCCTTCAATTTGTCAAACTAGCGTGTTTGAGTCTAGGGTTTCCACGGGGGATAATGTAGTTAATGGATGCTACTGCTATCGGTTATTTACAAAGACAGTTCCCTCACCCTGTAACTGTCTTTTGTCCTCCTCTGCTCCCTACAAGGGTTTCTTTCTGTGCCTGGTATGGATTGTTGTATTTCAAAGTCACCTACCCTCTTGCAGCCGACACTGCATACCAGGTCCTGTAGCTCATTGATCACATACAGATAATAGTTTTTCAATGCCTTCAGGTTTGTTGTATACTATTTAAGGTAAAAGTTCTACCTACTGGCAGTAATGAGAACTACAGAAAATAAAAATTAAAAAGCTGTTGGCACATAGTGACCAGCCCATTTTAACAGATGTTAGTGAGCTCCCATTTGTGGTCGAGCACTTCATTTTCTGTTTTCCATGACTTTTCAAGAAATAAATAAAACCTTCTTTGTCTAGTGATTGATCATTAGTATTTTGTTTATCACTGAGAGAAAGAACCATGAGAGAAAAATTGATCTTGCTGCTGACTTGCCCAGTCAATGGTGGTTGTTTTTCATGGACTGCCCTTAATACTAATCAGTAGATCTCATATAACATTTCAGAATGAAGGGATCTTGCAATGGCCCCCAAACAGCAGATGTATTATTTGTTTATTATTACTATTTTGATGTAATAGCAGATAGTAACTGTTATGCTCTAATATAAAGTGTTTCTCACAGGTTCCTGTGCCTGAACATTTGATCCTTAGATGGCACGGGGTGCTTGAAGGTGGTAGAATCTCTGCTACATATGTTCTGACTGGAAGAAGTACTCACTGGGGGTTATACCCACTTCTGAGCTTGGCCTACTCTCACTGACTCCTGGTCCATACCATGTAAGTTCAGCATAGGCTCTTGCAGCTGCAGATAGAGTCATTCATTCAGTGTTTCCTTGTATGTTATGATGAGATAAAATCCCTCTGAAACTGTGAGCTACAAATAGCTGCTTCCATTGCTTCTGTCAAGTATTGTGTGACATTTATTAGAAAAGCAACTAATATAGTTACACACTTTATGTGATTCCAGAGATCTTACTATCCATACTGGCTAGTTTTATGTCAACTTAGTGAGGAGGGAATCTTAATTGAAAAAATGTCTCCATAAGATCAGAGTATAGGTAAGACTGTAATTGTACTCTGCTGCTATGGTGGCTCACCAAAAGAGACACAGAGGCATTTTTATATGTACAAACTCTGCCAGACCTCAGCAGAGGGAATCACCATCCTGGCCAGCACCATACTCAATTGACAGTGGAACCTCGACCATCTCAGCTCAGGTGATTTTATTCTTTCAGAACTCCTCGGGTACAGATCATAAGCAATCAAACATCCCGAACAGAAATCCAACACCTGCAAACAATACAAAATGCCCTAGACAACCCTTCACCCAACAGTGCATAAAACAATTATTTTATATATAACTAATAATAAACTTCCTCAACATAAGCCTGTAAGGCATTATCTGAATTAGTGATTGATGGGGAGGTCCCAGACAATTGTGACTGGTGCCATCCCAGGACTGGTGGTCCTAGGTTCTTTAAAAGAGCAGGCTGAACAAGTCATGGAAAGCAAGCCAGTAAGCTGCACTCTTCCTTGGCCTCTGCATAGCTCCTGCCTCTAGGTTCCTGTCCTGCTTGAGTTCCTGTCCTGACTTCCTTGATGATTAACAGTGATGTGGAAGAATAAGCCAAATAAATCCCTTCCTCCTCAACTTGCTTTGTGTTCATGGTGTTTCATCAGAGCAATAGAAACCCTAACTAAAACACTAGCCAAACTATTTCACCTTTTTATTTTCCCTAGATGCTCAAAAAAACTAATTCTTCCTCCTTTCTTTATGTATTTAAAATACACTATATTTAATTGCCTAGAAAAAAAAGATACATCATTTACATACACCAAAGTTATTTGGGGATGACATACCATTGATTAACTACTTCTCACACTTCTGCATAGATAGCATCTGTGTTTTGAGGACCTAAAATCCAAGTAAAATATTTTTAAATGGATAATATTTATTATATTCATAAATTAGGGAGAAATTTCCATTGTATAGACAATTTATATTATTCATTAGACATAAATATGCTCTCTTCCCATACTTTGGAGAGGAATGCTACACTAATTTTCAGTGCTAGGACAATCAGATATTATTCATGTGATGATCATTAGTTTCTAAAAGTATCAGTCAAGTGATTTGTGGAGTCAGTTGTTCATTTATTTCACACATTTTGTGGTGAGCTTATGTAGGCTGAAATTAATTTTAGACACACTGAGAATATTAAACTCTATTAAATTTTAATACTAACTATATATTCATGTGGTAGTCTATAATTCAAGGTGATTTATGATCAATTATAACAGGAAATTAGCTGCAGTATTTTGCTTTTGAGAAGCTAACAGAATCATTTTTTTTCCAACATAAAGAATTTTAATCCTTACTTGAAGCAGTATGGAAATGCTTACAATGATATTCAACAAAAACACTTGATTAGGTATAATGCAATAAATTTGAAGTTTTGAGTGAGCAATCTTATTGTAGAATTAATGTAGTATTTAACTATCTTTAAATTATACTCTTTAAATTCTTTTTTGCTCTGGCTCTCTCTGGCTCTCTGTCTCTCTGTCTCTCTCTCTCACTGTGTGTGTATGTGTGTGTGTTAGGATGTCTCATGTGTAAGTGTGCACCTGGAGCCACAATTGGGTCCTGAAACTCCTGCAGCTGAAGTTCAGGTGCCTGTGAGCCATCTGATATGATAGTAGGAACTGAACTCCGATCTTCTGGAAGAGCAGTAAGCCCTTTTAATCTGAGTCATCTCTCCAGTCTCTCCCTGAAATTATTGTTAAAAGAGTCTGAATAAGCTACTACTTATTGTCTTCAAAATGAAATACACTTTGAGCCTATTAATAATGTGAACATACAGTTAATAAAAAGTGGTCCTGGTTTAACATGGTGAGGAAGAGGGAAATGGGTTATCTGATTAAGGTAGGGATTGTGCTCTGTTATTTTATTAGTAGTTATTCCCATTAGCAAATTGTGGGAATCTCTGTGGCATTTTCATGTGCACGCATGGCATTCAATGTCCTTCTTTAGCTCTGTAAAGTTTTGTCGCCTTGCTGATTACTTTTTTCTCCCAAATAGCCACCTCTCTACTTCCATTTCAATTTCTTCCTTTCTTGTCTTTACTCCTTGTGCCTGTGACCTCCTTCTTCCCTTCCATATTCCCTCTCTACTTTCATATCCTACAGACATGTACACATCTATGTGCATCTACATAAACTGAAACCTGGAATCCGCTTATGAAAGACAGCGTACGTTACTTATCTTCTGACTATTTTCACTTATAATTATTTGCTCTAGTCCCATTCATTCCCCCACAAACATTGAAATTTCTTCTTTTTAGGTGGATGAAAAGTTCCCATGTGACTGCTTTAAACTGCCAATGAGGAACTGAATACAAATACGACCTTCCTTCCCTCATTCCACTGACTGTGAATCAGTGGGAATCCTCTGGAATCTTTGATGATGGTGGCATTGTTATGGAGAGATGTCTGACACTGAGAAGGTCTTGATTTTTATCATGCCTGAGTCAGCTGGAATGTGCGAGTTTTGTAGCAGTCCAGATCATCTGCCACTGGCCTCTGATACCAAGACACCTTCTACCTTTAGCCGTGAAATAGAAAGTAGCACTATCTTAGAAAACTGAAAAAGAAACATCATCTTACAGAGAAAATACCATATATTCAAAGCTGTTGACTCCACCATACTTCCGCAGAATGCCTTATAAACCATCAAGAGTTATGGCCCTTTGGAAGAAAACGCCAAGAGCAAACCTCCAAACTCATGATCAGGTGCTCTCTGAGGGGTCGCACATCATGTACAGTAACCTATAAGGAAGGTCTCCTTTCTTTAGGTAGAGAGAATGCACTGTTAAGGCACAGGTCTTGCAAAGGAGATCTGCTACAGTCACTCTGTTACAAAACAGAGACTTGTGCTGTAGAGAGCACCCATCTCAAAGAATATAACTTACAGAATGCTTTTTGAAGAAAAACTAGTATTTCAAAAAATAAAAACTGAGCCAAGTGAAGGAGATACATGTGGAGGTGAGCGGTGAGGTCCAGGCAGATATTTCATGATAGCATTAACTGCAGCAGTAGTTCAAATGCATCTCACACTTACGATACGCTAATATCTAAGCGTATTTCTTATTAATTCTATATAGTCATAAAAGCTCATGACATCATTGTTGTCACTAATTCTGTTTGTAGATAAAGAAGCTAAGATAAGGGTGTTAATTAACATACCTACATTTATATAGCTCATACCAGTTATTACCAAAGATGATTCTATTAATGGGGGGAGGCAACAATTTAGCATAGCATAAAAACACTTCCTCTTTTTTGTGTCTTTTTTTCAGAAAGCACTATGATCCGTAAAACCCACTAGCGAGTGAGTACATGTGCTGAGAGCCATCGGACCCTTGGATATTTGCCCGCTAGAAATAGCAACCTGCTTTTAGCCATCACTGCACATAGCTTTTAGTTCATAGTTAAGTCAGAGTTAGATCAGTACAAAGTTAAGAAAAACAAGCAAGATGACCTTCTCCAAGAACAAGCTAATGCTTACAAATAGCCCCCCCCCCCCAGTGAGTGGGTAAACTAGCAACAACCTGCCCAAACACCTGCACCACTTAACCCCTCCCTACATCCTGCTCTGCCGATTATAAAGCCCGCCTGAGAAAAATAAAATTTGCCAGCTTGATCAGAACCTTTGTCTTGCTGGTTCTTCCTTGCGTCTCTCGTCCCTCATTCTCTCCTACAGGTCCAGTGGTCCCCGTTGACTGTCCGGCTGGCCCGGACAAACTGGCGCCCAACGTGCGGCCAGAACTGTGACTGACCAGGGAAGAACGCCGTCCAAGAAGAGGTGGCCACCTCATAGACATTGAGCCCCCAGTCATCCACTGGCACGGGCGGATTTGAGTCCTCGTGCCTGACCCAACACCCGCGACTCGGAGGAGAGATTCAGATGGCACATTCATAAGGTAGGAAAATAACATTATGGGGCAAGCATTATCAGAACAGGAAATGTTCATTTCAGGACTCAAGGAGTCCCTCAAGGCGCGAGGAATTAGGGTTAAAAAGAAAGATCTTATAATTTTTTTTTTTTACTTTTGTGGCTGATGTCTCTCCCTGGTTTCCCCAAGAAGGGACATTTGATGAGAAAAAATGGCAGAGAGTGGGTGACTGTTTTAAAGATTACTATGAGACCTTCGGCCTAGAAAAGATCCCTGTTACCGCTTTCAATTATTGGAACCTAATTAATGAAGTGGTAAAAATCCGACGTGATTGGCCTGACTTAAAACAAGTTTTCAAACAGTGGGAGGACTTATTACAGTCCCATTCATGAACCTCAGGATCGGGGCCGGGTTTGGCGGGGTCCTACCCTCCTTCTGAGACAACCTCCCACCCTATTTCCCCTTTTTATACTGGCCAACAGCCGCCCCAGGCACCCATATCACTTCCAGGGCCTCCTCAAACACGGTCACCCTTGTATCCTACTTCTAATGACTGTATTATCACCTTTAATGACGGTTACCCCTCCGGAGATGTCCTTGACCCCACAGAAGTGGCATTTAATCCTCCAAAAACGGCCACCGTCGCCCACTGTGGTGCTTCGCCCCCCCCCCTCTTGATAATTGGCCTCCTAGTACTCGCCTCTTTCCCTCTTTTCAACCGCCGCTGCCTTATACACAGGCGCCTCTTGATCACCTCTTTGCCCCAGGAACGCCCCTCCTAAAGGGTCGTCAGGCTGTCACCACAGATTTGTCCTCCCTTACTACAATGGTCAAAAACATTAAAAGAACTGGACGAGGAAATGGCTAGGTTGTGTGTCGTTCCCCCCCACCCCCATTTAGCTCTGACTGCCGCCCATACAGGAATTTGCGGTTGCTGTCTACGCAGTTGCTCCAGCTGCTGCCAGTTCAGTTCTGGCACGGCCACAGCTGATAGCATGATTTCAGTCATTGATGCAGCTAAGCTGTTGGCAGAGCCACAGCTGTCTGTACGGTCATAGCAGCCGATGCAGCCTCAGTTACATTCCAGCCACCAGCGGGGTCCCCATCTCTGCCACTTCTGCAAAGCGAAAAGTAACAGCCTAGCTCCTGCTTCTTCCAAGCGGGCACAATTAAAACCTGTTCCACCTGAACTAATTAGGAAACTGTTTAAAAATGCTTTGAAGTTTACAGGCTGAGGGTGTGAAAGCCTAAGTAATTGGTAAAGGTCAGAAGAAGTGATTTAAAGCGTATAGGTAAAATCTGGATACATGTTTTTGTAAAGTTCTGATAAACTGATCCTACTATTACCAGGAACAAACTCAAGATTTTAAAAAAATTTTTTATAGATTTTAAGATAGTCTGCCTTTCACTCCTCCCATCCCTGCACATATCCCATTCCCACGCCTTCTCCTGGGGTTTCAGTTGAAGATCCCGCGGGCCGGGATAGATTGGCACCCTCAAAGTGGGACCCAGGCACGAGGAATTCCGTGAGGAACACTGTGACAGGAGTTTAGGCCTCCTCTGGCACCAAAAGGGTGAGGAGAGCAGCTGAGGTAGCCATCAGCTCAGCGGTAAGTAGCGGTGATTTCATGGGTCAGGAAATAAGTCAGGAAGAGAGAAAAAAGAAACATCAGGCGCGAGGAGTCAAGGTCAAAGTAAGAGCCGGATTTTTCTGGGGGACTCCCAGATAGTCGAGAAAGATAGTGAACCCCCATCCCGCTCAAGGGTTTGGGTGCCTGCTCCAACTATTAGATTCTGCCAAGGTGGAGGGCTGCTGTGCCAGCAGCCGCGGATAGATCGTGGCGGGGGCAGGAGCTGTAGGAAGTTCTGTTGGCGGCGGCGTTGCGGCAACAGGGGGACCTGTAGGCAGCCACTGTACTATGCCTCTGCCTAGCGAGCAGTTGATAGAAATAAAATAAAAAATTTAAAAAAAAATAGGAAAAAGGAAAAAGAAAAGAAAAGGTCTTTGCTCACAGGAAATGCACTTAATGGTATAGATTTGAAGACTCTATTAACACTGGCCCCCAGGAGGGAGAATGTTTTCTTTCATAGGAACTGAAGCTGTGGATCCTCTGAAACAACCGTTCGGAGACCTCTGTTTTATTTGTTTTACCCTGGGCGCACCCTTTCTTTAAAACTCATTTCCTTTTTCTTGGGCCTGATTAATTTTTGATGATCATCAATCGTCAATGTCTTGATTTTGTTGTTCTGTCTGTTCTTATTTGTGTATGGATGGTGTCTAAATGTGCGGAAATGTATGTATGTTCTGTGTTCATTTGAATATCATTGTCCTGAATGCTGGATGGTCAAATGCAGGTTTCTTTGGAAATGGTTCTTGCTGCAAACTCAGAGAGACTTCTTGGTGCAGCTCTTTGATGCTAGCCAAATTACCAGAATGGTTTCTGCCCCTGTCCTGTTCTCCTCTACTCCCATAAGCGCACATGGCAGTAGAGGTAGAACTTTTAAAAGGACACAGGGCTGAACTGTTTCAGATTTCTGCTTATGCAGACAAATTGTAAAAAAAGCAGCAGGTCATATCAGGAGAAGTTCTGAGGTCTCTCTGTCTTCTATCTGTGTGTGTATGGCGTAAATCCTGGAGGTTTAAAGCCTAGTCAAATATGGCAGATGGATGTCACCTGAATACCAGATTTTTGAAAGTTAGGTAAATATGTGTATGAGGTTATTGATATTTTCTCAAAATTTATTATTGCTTCCACATTAACTGGGGAAGCTACTAAACATCTTATGATTCACTGGTTAAAATGTTTTGCTTTAATTGGACAATTTTCTATTATGATTTTGGGCACAAACATTAATTGAACTTAAGACTGGAATTCCTTGTGATCCTCAAGGACAAGAAATTGTGGAAAGAGCCCATAAAGCTTTGAATTAATATTAGAAAGGGGGAGTTATACCCTGTGTCTTCATAATACTAAATTATGTTCTTTATTTAAAAAAATAAAATTTTAACTGTGGATGCTCAAGAATTATCTGCAGCTGAACGCTTCTTGGCATCCAAACACAGAAACTGCCTATGCTCAAGTAAGGTGGAAAGAGGAAAGATCCCCTTACAGGAAAACATAATGGGCCAGACCTCATATTGAGATGGTGGGGAGGCCGTGTCTGTGTTTTTTCCACAGGATACTGGAAATGCCAGGTGGCTTCCTGAGAGACTAGTGTGGCTTGCTGATCCTCCTGCTGATGATGCTAATGACCCCCCTGATAAGTGATGCTGAGACATTCTGCATATACCTGCCTGACCCCCCATTGGTGCATTCCACGATTTGGGAAGGACCAGAGATTGTTATCATAGTGAAGGACACCTGCCTTCCCGGAGGACCAGAGAAAGGACAAGAACCATGGGCAAGCAGGCACAGTTTTAATTATAAAGGACTTGGACATGGCCTATCCATTTGCTTTTCTAAATATACTCGTACCATTGGGTGTGTGACTTTGAATTGGGAATATCAGTATAATGGACATCAGAGAGTAGCTCTCTGTACTCCTTTAAAAAGGGAAGTTACACACTCCCCTACGCCACACAATATTCCGGAATGTCCTGTTGAATATAGAACAGATACATCAAAGTTACTTTGGACTGAGTACAGATCGAGATATCCCTGGATGCAGCAAATTCATGGGACCAACAGAACTGTGATTGACTGGTCTGGGGGAGAGCAAAATATCTCCTCTAGTGGTCCGCTGAAAAACTTAACTGCTGGACTTTGGTGGTCTGATAACGGACCTCAGACATCGATTTAGAAACTGGCTGCTGCCCTAGGAGAAGTTATGATATGTTTATTGAGGAATTCATTTGTCCTCCTAGTAATCATGTGACCTTGACTTGTTTTTTCCTCATTTGTCTGTTATGATTTTGCATCAGCCTGCATTTGTTATGATTCCTGTTAAAAGTTCTCAACCATGATGTTGCTCGTCCCTCAAAAGCCGATGACGAACCTGGCTCTCCTATCCACAGCGACACTAATCCTCCTAACATTTCAGCTCTTGAGACAAGTCCCATCACAGGGAGCTAAGATATCCAAGAGCTTCAATCCAGCGTTAACAACCTGGCAGACTCCCTTTCCTCTTTAGCAGAAGTTGCCCTCCAAAATAGAAGAGGCCTAGATCTCCTGTTCTTACAACAGGGAGAATTATGTGCAGCCCTCAAGGAGGAGTGCTGCTTTTATGCAGACAAGACTGGGTTGGTCAAGGATAGTATGAGAAGAGTCAGAGAGGGCCTAGAAAAAAGAAAAAAGGAAGGAGTACAAAGCGAGAGTTGGTACAAAAACTGGTTTACCACCTCTCCTTGGCTACCTTCCCTACTAGGCCCCCTCATAGGGTTGCTATTATTAATATCCTTTGGCCCATGGGTTTTCAGTAGACTCACTGGCTTGATAAAGCAGCGAATAGACTTTCTTGCGGCAAAACCCATCCAGGTCCATTATCGTCAACTGGCTATGGAGGATGATGAACCCCGTCATCGACCCATATGCTCCCAGCCTAAGAGCGTGGTGAGGCACTCCCACCAGCCTGGGGATTAGTAGGGACCACTCAGAAACCTACTGTATCCCAAGGATCCATAGTTCAGCTTGGTGTGCACGACTAAGTACTGCAAAGAACGGACATCTAGAGTCTACTCTGGGGTTCTTGTGGAACATGTCTGGCAGCATAGGGGTTGGTGTCCTCAGTTCCCCTCCTCTCTAAAAGACACCTGGGAGGTTGGGAGTCGGTAACCCTTTCCAAGCAGCGGGGACAGACTCCTTTGACACAACGCCCATCATTTCTTGAGGGTCAGACCTCTGTTCCCCACCAACTAACTAGGATCCTTTAAACAAATAAAACAGGGGGAGATGCCGAGAGCCATCGGACCCTTGGATATTTGCCCACTAGAAATAGCAACCTGCTTTTAGCCATCACTGCACATAGCTTTTAGTTCATAGTTAAGTCAGAGTTAGATTAGTACAAAGTTAAGAAAAACAAGCAAGATGACCTTCTCCAAGAACAAGCTAATGCTTACAAATAGCCCCCCCCAGTGAGTGGGTAAACTAGCAACACCCTGCCCAAACACCTGCACCACTTAACCCCTCCCTACATCCTGCTCTGCCGACTATAAAGCCCGCCTGAGAAAAATAAAATTTGCCAGCTTGATCAGAACCTTTGTCTTGCTGGTTCTTCTTTGCGTCTCTCGTCCCTCATTCTCTCCTACAGGTCCAGTGGTCCCTGTTGACTGTCCGGCTGGCCTGGACATACATGTGATGGCAATGCAAATTTATAGAGGCACTATAGAAATCAATATGGTGATTTCTCAGGAAATTGGGAGCCTACATACCTCAAGACCCAGCTATACCACTCCTAGGCATATACCCAAAGAACTTTCCATCCTACCACAAGAACATTTGCTCAACTATGTTAAGGGCAACTTTATTCATAATAGCCAGAAATTGGAAACAACCTAAATGTCCCTGAACTGAAGAATGGATAAAGAAATTGTGGTACATTTACATAATGGGGTATTACTCAGCTATTTAGAGAATGACATCATGAATTTAGCAGGCACATGGATGGAACTAGAAAAAAATCATCCCAAATGAAGTAAGTCAGTCCCAGAAAAACAAACATGGTAAGTACTCACTTTTACGTGAATATTAACTGTTAAGCAAAGGACAGACATGCTGCAACCCACAGACCCAGAGACACTATGCAACAAGAAGGGGTCCAGTGGGGCCGTAGTGCTCTCCCCGGTTAAGAAGAAATAGAACAGATGATGCAGGTGGGCTGGAGCAGGGTGGGAATGGAAGCGGAAAGGACCAGGTAGAGGAAGAGGGATGGGAGAGAATACACGAAGAGATGAGTGGAATTGGAGGACATTTAGTGGGTGATCGGAAAAGCTAGTAAGTGAAAACATGAAGGAGGCCCCCCAAGAGGGAGAGCCTAGAAAGGACCTCTAGAATAGGGTGTAGGGAGCCTGCAAGACCATGCATTCTAACCAGGCAAGACTTCCAAGGGTGGGAGTGGGGCCGGAACACGGTCCCCACCACAGAATCTTTGATCTATAACCTATCCTCCCAAAAGGACCTCCCGGGGCAATGGAAAGGCAGAAACTCATGCCAAAGGAGGGAGCCAATGCCTGATACTGCAGGGCCAGCCAAGAACTAGAAACTGGATAGACCAGAGATGATTTGTAAAGATATCCTGCATTGCTTATAGGTTGGTTCCTAGCCCAGTTTTCATCAGAAAGTCCTCCAGCTGATGGGAGCAGATACTGAAGTCCAGGGCCTAGCATCATGCAGAGCTTGGGAACCCTCAGAAGAAGCAGAGGAAGGATTGCAGGGACTGGAGGTATCAGCGACACCAGGGGAACAAGCCCCATGGATTCAACTGACCTGTACTCTTAGGGGCTCACAGAGACTGAAGCAGCAGACAGGGAACCTGAAGGCTCCCTTAAATATATCTTAGGGTTGTGTCCTAAATGTATCTTAGGGTTGTCAGGCTTGGTGTTCCTGCAAAATTCCTACAAGTTGGAGTGTGGGGAGGGTATCTGATCCTTTTACCTGCCCTTGGGAAATTTTTCCTCCGGCTGAGTTGCCTAGTCCACCCTTGATGTAGAGATTAGTGCCCGCCTTGTTCCATCTTGTTATACTCTGAGCAGTAATCCTAGGAGGACTCCTCTTTTCTAAGGAGTCGCTGACCAAGGTGGGGCAGGCTGGGGGTGACAGATCGAGGGTAGGTCAGGAGGAGAGAAGAGATTTGGGGAGCTGGGAGGAGTAGAGGGAGGGAGGAGGAGAATCTGGATGTGCATGCATGTGTATATATATACATGCATACGTGTGTGTGTGTGTGTGTGTGTATACAAGAAGAGAAAAAAAAGTAACAGCATACTGCATATGGATGGAGTACTGTGGAGAAAGTTAAATGAAATTAGAAGTTCGAATCAGAAAATGCAGTGTGAAATTTCCTGAGCACAGAAGAGCTTTCCCTCCTCCATAGCCTGGAATGTCTGTCATGGGTACAGAATGACGCTGACGTTTGTAATTTATATCATATGTGTGAAATCAAGTAACTGCAGTTCATACTGTCGGTATTTGTAAAACTTAAGATGCCAATTTAAATCTGAGAGGAAACACAGGAACTTCAAAATACTTCAGCATAATTATTTAAACATTACATTTCTAGAAGACAGGGGAGAGATGAACTTCTCTACTTCTTAGGAATCTTCCAAACCCTGTGTTGTATCTTATGAAGGGAGACTTTCCATATAAGCCCTTATGATTGCTCTGTTGCCACCTTCATATGACATGGGGTAAAATAATATGGCCTCAGATTTGTCTTACACAATAAAACGTCACAAGTAACCCTCAAGAGGGCACTAGTATAAACTGTTATATGCATGGAGGTGATGGACAGAGTTTTAGCAAAGGTTTATTAGTTTTGGGGAGAGGGAAGGATGCAGAGTCAGGTAGAACAGGACCCTGTAGGCAGCAAGAAAGGGAGAGAGGGAGAGCAGGAGAGAGGAAGAGAGAGAGAAAGGTAGAGTGAGATACAGAGAACACAGCCACAAAGCCTGAAGCCCACCAGGGTTATATGGGAATCCGGCACCAGTCCCCTGCTGATGACACAGGGCAGGTGTCTGGGGCATGTATAGAGCTGGACAGGGCTATGATGTTGCCGCCCAGGCAGCTGTGGGAAACTCACAACACAAATCAGTAACTTACCTGTTAATAATGAAGTGTTGAGATGCATAAGGTGAGGCATTAATCCACAGTGGTTGTATCACAAGTTTTATACCGTAATGGTTGTATCGTAAAGGGTTAGTCTTCATCTCCAGATGGTGTGCCTTGAGTACTTTGATTTCCCAGGAGTGAGACATGTGTGTACATGAGACAGGGCAGCAGATGACGTTCTAGGAGAAAAGACCCATGAGACTTGTTTTCCTTTCAGTTTTTCACTCAACCTCAACAGCTGTAAGTCACTGGCAGCATATCTTCCAAGATCATTCAGAGCTTTATGATGTCTGTGGCTTAGCAATGTTCCACAGCAGAATTTCAAGTTCACTGATGTAAAACAGGTATGCAGAAGGAGCAATCCATGGCAGGCCAGATGCTGCTGGTCTTGTGGAACTTCCAGGTCATTAGTACTCCATGCATTCCTCATTCTCTTTCACCTTCTGTGTTCAGAGTGACAGAAAGATTTAATCCCCTTGATACTGTATTTACAAAATGAGTGACTTTGACTGCCAGCATTGAAGAGCTTAGTCTGGGGTAATTCATTCAACCCTACATTGCAGCAAAATTCCCAGCTCGTGAGTATGACACCTCTCAGCTACCAGGTTGTACATGGATTCCCTCAAAGCAAGACTACTAAAACAACAGCATCAACATTAGATATGTGTTTCAAGGTAGATTTTGGACTCAAGTTCAAAACTGCTGAATCAAATAGTCTGGTATGCCTACCTTACTGTGCATGTATCGTGCCAGGCACAAACCTGCACACTGCTGACATTCATCACAGCTAAGAATTTATCCAGTTCTGATCTTGCTTTGAGGATGCCACCTGCATATCAGCTTGTCTCCCAGCAGTTAGGTGTATCTTCTGGATGACGCAGAAAGTGGTCACCAAGAAAATATTTCAATGGAAAGAAAGACATACACACCTCTCAGAATATACAAATTCTTTACAGTTCACTTGAACTGGGTGGTGTAGTAGTAGGCTACTGTGGCATTTCACCAAGAACAATGAGGAGGCACTTTCATTGATGGAAGCCCTGTCAGATCTCAGCAGGGGGAACAACAATCATAGGCGATGCCATACTTGACTGTGGAACCCCAAGAATCTGAGTTCAGGTGTTTTTAGTGATCCAGAACTCCTCAGGTGTTCTACTGATAGCACATGCTGATCATATACAATCAAACATTCCCCAAATGAATCCAACACCTGCAGACAATACAGAATGCCAAGACCTATACATTCCCTCAGCCAACAGTGCACAAAATATTTATTTTATACTTAACTAAAAATAAACTTCTACAACATGGTGCTATAATGAAAATGGAAATGTCCTACCTTCAGCCAACAAATGCCCCATTAGCCATTTGACATGAAGCCTTATGTGGTCTAAGAGGAGATTTTTCATACTCTCTACTACTTTGCTTTTTCTTGCTGTGATAAAGGCCAAGACCAAAGGAAACTTGAAGAGAAAGGAAATTATTTGGCTTATACTTCCATATCACAGTCTACCACTGAGGGAAACCTGAACAAAAGTTTAGGCCAGTAACCTAGAGGCGGGAACTGAAGCAGAAACCACGGGAGTGATGCCTACTAGGTTATTCTTTGGTGGCTTGCTCAGCCTGCTTTCTTATACCACCAAGAACCACCTGCCTAGGAACAATACTGCCTGTAGGAGGCTGTACCTCCAATAGCAACTACTAATTTAAAGCAGGAGTTCTCAATTGGTGGGTAGTAATCCCTTTGTGGGTAGAACAACCTTTCCACAGGGGATGCCAAGACATATGCATATCAGATATTTACAATTCATGACATTAGCAAAATTACAGTTACAAAGTAACAACAAAAATGATTTTATGGTTGTGTGTGGCCACATGAGAAACTGTATTAAATGGTCTCATCATCGGGAAAGTTGAAAACCACTGATTAAAAAAATATGCCTCCAGAGACTTGCCCGTGAGCCAGTCTAATAAAAGCTTTTTCTCAATTGAGATTCCCTCTTCCCAGGTGAGTCTAGCCTGTGTCAAGTTGACACAAAACTAACTGGGACACTACCCTTTATAAAGAAGCAACAATTTTTAGAAGTGACTATGGTTTGAGACATTGCTAAACTTGTCAGACACATTTCTTAGAATGTTAGAATCATGTTAATAGCCCAATTAGGCAATTAGAGACCTGCGAATGGCCATACAAAGCAGTTTTATTTCTCCGCGGGTTACATACTGATGTCAGAACTATCTAATTGAAAAAATACATGGTGGCAGCCCCGAAAACTAGCATGTGCTGCCTTATACATAAGTAGGCGGCACCTAGAGGATTCTTTGTATTCAGAAACTGAATACTGTATCGTCTGTCACATCTCAGAAGGAAGGAGCTAGTGGCTTGTGGGAAAATGAGTTTTTGACAGTAAACAGAGAGGCAAGGTCAATGCTACCCATCACTAGGGGGCGCTGGTCCTCTCAAGAAGACTGGAGGGTCATGGGCTGGAACTCCAGGATCTAAGACCTGCCTGTCCCATACCTGGAAGGGAGGACTGACATTCTTACCCTCTCTCCATTAAATCTAGAACCTCATGTCTTACGGTTTTCTTTTTCCTGAGAGGGATGTCCTGAGTGTACTTGAACAGGCTGTCTCTTCACAGACAATATAATTTCAAATGCTCTGAAATCCTTTCTCCAAATATCAAAATGTTGTTCCACATACTCCCAATGAATGGGTCAAAATGAGGGAGAAGAAGCATATTACAAATATAAGTTATGGGAGGTTTATAGGTAGATGCTTAGGACATTGTACTTAACATGTACTTAACATGCAAAGAGCTCTAACTCAGTTAAATTCATTACTTACTATTTAGGATTTACAAGTCAGTTAGGACACTTAGCAACTATCTGCAATACTTATTACTTGAAAAGAAACTATAGCCCATTGTCAGAGCAAATAGAGGTTTTCAGAGAAGAGTATTTCCTTTGTCAGGAGGGATTCCCCTCCCTCTTATCCCCATACCTAGACATCTGAGCTGGGGATGCATCAGGTAGGTATTTACTTTTTCACTCCAGCTAATGATAGCTTTTCTGAGTTTCTCTTCTTCTTCTTCATTCTAGCATTTGCTGGTATCCAAACACTTTGATGTTTGTATCTAGATGTCTAAATTTAGCAAAACAAGACTTTTGTGTGTTTTATCATAGCTATCTCTCGTGCTTGTCACATTACCCAAATATAGAAACTATTCAATAATGTGACTGAATACATACATGAATTAAGCTCCTTGCTATTTTTATAATACCTTGTCATTGATCATCACTACATATTTCAAATTTAATTCTTCATTTAAATTGCTTAAACTATTTGTTTTGAATAACAATTAATCCAAACTTAATTATAATAATAAAGATTAAGGATGTCTTATGAGAATTTAACACAGTTGCTTATTTCCCTTTTCATTTAAAGGGTTGCAACTCTGAAAGGAAGCCATGACTTTCTGTTAATATCATAATATAATATGGTATATTATATATAATATAATGTAATGTTCAGAATTATAAAATAGAAGCTAGAAGCAGAGGGAGCCGCATGAAATCCAGGAAAAAGCAGTTATTGATTTGCTGGGGTAAGTCTCAAATTCAAGACAATAAACAAGTAGTCAAAGAGCGGTCAAAAGAACTCTCTAGGAGAAACCTCAGAGCAGATGAGATCTGTGTTTCTGTTGGTGATCCCTCTATTAGCAAAGCTATGCAAAAGCAAGAGCAGAGGAGTAGAGCCAATCTAATAGCCAAGGACTCAGGCCTGCTCAGCATTTAAAGCATAGCCTGACCTGCAGAGTCATGAGAGCCATAAAAGCCATGGGTCAAGAGGAGCAAGGCACATGAGATTTCCTGGAAAAATTACCAAAGCCTTTCACAGTCATGGAAATCCAGAAGGGAGAATAAAATTGTTATGAGTCACCCAAAGCTGCCTGGCTACATTCCAGAAACTTGCTTGGCCACATTCCAAGACCCCTGATCTCCGGAACAGCCCACTCCCCACCCCAACTCCAATGGCTTCCCCATCACTGAGCAAAAACTTTCATCTTCTGTCACCAGGTATCAGACACATGCTCCATACAACCCACTACCCCTTTATGAGACAACTTGCAGTCCCCTACAATCTCTCTTTCCTCCCCCCTCTTGGAAGTGGACTCTTCGTGTCTCACCCCACCCCAATAAACCTCTCATAGGAGACTCTGTTGCGTGGTGTTCTATAAAAAAAATGTATATACATGTATATACAGGATAAGCAAAATAAAAATCACATTTTCAGGAAGAAATTATTTCACAGCCATTATTTCAAGTGTATGTCTAAGAAGGGACAGATTTAATTGGTTTCCTTTTTCACAGGCTGTGCAAGGCTTGAAGCTTCTCCTTGGCATTCCTTGGTTTTGTTTGGCTTTTTCTTTAAGAATATTGTTAGTATCTTTTCCACAAAAGGATTAAGATGGACGGTAGAGGAGAGACAGCTTGGGAGTTTTGGTTCACGGGTTCAAACTATGCTCCCCCAAAGACCCTGAGAGGGAAGTTTGATGGAAAGAAAAATCTAGCATGGTCAGGGAACACCAGGGCTCCTGAAGTGGAATATTCCTCTCAGTTCCCAAAAACCATCATTCGGCAGGCAAGGTGATGTATTCCACTCAGCGTTACCGACTGAAGCGACTATTAGGGGCCTTCCACAGCATTGCGGTTGGAGAACCTCTTGGATGGGTGAGTGGATTGGCTCGAGTTAAGCCTTAAGTGTCTTCTTACTGCAGAGACATCAGCTGGCCTCACAGTCCGACTCCAGACGTCCAGAGACCAGAATTCTGCTGCTGCTACACTATGAACTCTTCTTGCGTTCTATTTCCTTGGAGAAACTTCTACATTTTTCTCCTGGCAGAGCCTTCAATTAAATCAGAATACTTTTTTTGTTGTTGTTTTTAATTGAAGGTGTACCAAGTGTGACTAACAGTATTTATCCTCAGTTTCATCTGACTTGAGACTCCTCTGTTGTCTGCAGGGGGATAAGTTTGAATGTGTTTTTACATCATTTCAGCCAAGACAAGTAGCAATCACACCCCATTGATATGCTGGGTAAACTAGAGAATCTCCCACGAATCCAAACTTGTGAGGGTCTTGAAGACATATCCTCAAAGAAGAGCTCTCAGTTGATGGGCAATTCAAGACAGAGAAACATGTGCCAATCAAAGTTCATTTCCTTTTGAATTTCTTTAATTTTAATTTCAATATCAAGCCATTGCAAGTCAAAGCTTGTGCTATATTATTTTGTACAGGTAGATAGAGATTCAGTATGCCCACTGAAGAATAATATTTAAGAAATAATAATTTAGATCATTGTCAGTAAAGGAGAAATTAAAAACATCTTACAGGCAATTTGTATTTTCCCCAGAGTCCGGAGGTAAGAGAGGAAACAAAATGTGTTTTATAATTACATTTTATTAGGGTTGAATGCTCAGTATGGACTTTGGTGGTTCTTTATTGATCTCTCTCAATACCCTTCTATAATCCATGCTCTCTGAAATTTTACCTCATAGTGAAATTTATTACACAGAGACACAAGATCTAACTGGAGTTTTGTTTTATTAGTGAAAACTATTGCATTCTGTTGTTGATTTTATAGGTCTGCCTTTATTTGAATATTAAGTTTCAGAGTTAATATTTAAAATTGCTGTTTGAATCTATGGAGGAAAGCTGGATTATCCAACAAATATTGTGATAACCAAACACTTAGTGAAAGTAATGATATTTAACAAGTTTACAGCATTTGGGAATATGAATTCCAGAAGAGGCACTGACTCAAATAAGCCAAGCTGAATCACCAAACACTGTAAGAAAATCTATGTTATGAAAAGGTTGGAGTATAAAAGATTTCTTTAAGCATGAGACAAACCAACAATCACCTTAAAAGCATTTTAATTTTTTTATTACCAAAAGTATTACAATTAGTTAAATAATGAAAAATTAACACAGCCATAAAATCTTAGAGAATTGAATTGGGGAGATCAGCTTTGACACATGTAATTTTGTAAATTTTTACCTTCTTCCCTCAAGCTTAGTAATGACAACTAGGAAAAATTAATGAACCAATGTAGAAGTGTGTATGTGTTTGTGTGTATGTTTGTGTACGTGCATGTGTGTGTACAGAAACCAGTGGGGAAAAAGTGGAGGGATAAGGTAATTTTGGGTTTCTCTGTAAATGGAACTGATTTTAACTGACCTATAGTGATTATTCATGTCATAAGAAAAAATGAAAGGACAATTAGGTGCCATCGTCAAGGATACACATGTTAACTGTTAAAGAAAGAGGCATTCCAGGGAGTTTTCATTTCACCCGGTGTAAATGTAAGCATTGATTTATTAATTATTCTCATGGGTTCACAGCAGAGGACAGTTCATTCATTGCTAATTCAATCCCCAGTCCTAGAGGGTTTCGGCATCTGTATAATTTAATCTTAAGTCTAGACTGGGAAGGCTTCAGCCTCCACACAATCAAATCTACAAACCTAAACCTACAATGTTTCAGCCTCCGTGATTTACTGCTGACTGAGCTCACTCTGACTAGCTGTCTTGAGAACTTCAAACTGTAAATCATAAACTGTCTGCTTCTGACACTCTGCTTTCTATCTCAGCTTATTCTGGACTGGCTGTGCTTGTCTCAGTTTCTCCTTCTGAACTGAACTGTCTGTGAGCTGACTGCCCTCAAACTGCCTGACTGAACTAACTCTCTGTTCTGCTTCTGTCTGCTTCTATCTGTGCTTCTTCCTTGCTTCTACTCTCTGAGCTCTGCGTTCTTGTCTCTCTGAACATTGTTTCTCTCTGAACTAACTCCTGTGAACTGAGAGCCTCCTTTTATATCCTGAGAGTTGGAATTAAAGGTGAGTGCTAACGTTCATTCTACCCTAGACCAGCCATCCTGTCATATCAGAGATTAAGTGTCTATCACACAAGCCTTCCAATGTAATCCTATACTAGAGCAGCCATGATGCTGGATTAAAAGATTAAGTGTTCCTCTAAACTAGGTCACCAAGTTGTTCCTTAAATGCACTACCCCCCCACCAGTTCCAGAAATGTCCCTATATTCTTTTCCTCCATTCCTCTTCCCTACCTGATCCTTCCTGTTTTCATTCCCAATCTTGATATAGGGGCATGTGCTCAGCCTTGTTCCATTTTGTTAAGTCCTGTTTGACTGCTAACCTTGGGAAGCCTGCTCCTTTATGAGGGAGATCGGAAGGAGGAGGTTACAAGAAGAAGTATAGGAGATCTGAGGGAGGAGGTTATGGGGGAGCTGGGAGGAATGGAGGGAGCCAAGGCTGGGGTCTGAATATATTGTACAACAGAAGAAAAATAAATTAAAAAAGGAGGCATTTTTATATGTACTGTGTTATTAAGAGATATAACACACACACATATACACACATAAATGCATACACACACACACACACACACACACACACACACACACACACACTTAACAAGACCACAAAACACATTGATATGGAAAAGAAATGTCCATCTCTCCGGTTGACCCACCACAGGTAATGAAACAGCTTGTTTCCACCAGGTTTTTATGGGTCCAGGGTTAATTGACTTAACTACTTTCCTACACTCAGGAGAGCTGCTTTTCTCCCCAGGGGAACAACAAGCTTCATTGTACATCCATTTATCCTAGAATGGAAGAAGAAACTCAAGTCCCAAGGTCAAGAATTCCTTTACAATCCCTGCTTAGGACTTTGCCCAGTCTTCTGGGCAAGTGGGTAACTATGAGGATCAGAACGTCTGGGGAAGGATAAAGCCAGGCCTAGGGTAGGAGTACCTGATGAGACTTCTCCCCTCCTATGTCTGGGAATAGCTGAAGACAACAGGACAGACTTGCTCCAGTATGGACAGTAACCTACAGGCACCTGACCACCTGTCCTCGGGAGCAGGCAACTCCAACTGACTATGACTTTTAAAGGAGAAAGAAAGATCAAAACATCAAAGACCAGAAATCCTGTGAAAAGACCATATAGACATAGTCGGCTGGCAGGGGACAAAAAACTTTAGCACAAAGAGGCAAATAGAATATCAAAGTTTACAGAGACTAAAGTATAGATTTCCTGGAAGTTATTATTTTCTAAATTGAAATAAAAATTTTAACGGACTGCTAACTATATACCATAGTGTATGTGGATTTATGTGTTTATGTGTTTATGCACTCTTAAAAAAACTCTGACCATACAAAATTCATGATTCAATGAAACTGGGAATGAATGTAAAATGTCTGCAGATATGTTGACTGTTGTAAACTAAAAGAAAACCCTTTCTTAGTGAGTCCAAGAGGATCGAATTAGAACAGCAAACTGATTCACAGAAGACCTTCTGGTATATTCCCATACTTGTATATACATACATACTATACAGGTATATAGTTGTTAGTCACTGTGTGAGCTCACCAAGAGAGACAAGGAGGCGTATTCATAAGTGTGAACCCTGCCAGACTTCATCAATATTTGAACTATTTGTAGACAGATTTGCAGGAGGGAAAAAAAAGGACCCTGCAAGGTCTTCTTCCCTGTCTCTACTTTGGATTAGCTGGTGTGATGTTGTGCCTCATGTTGGTACACCATTTGTAGTAGTATGCTACCTTGATGGCTCACCAAAGGATATAAGGAGGCATTTTTTCATATGTGCAAACCCTTTGAGGCCTCAGCAGAGGGAACCACTGTCACAGCAAGTTCCATACTGGACAGTGGAATCCCAAGGGTCCCAGCTCAGGTGATTTAATTGATACAGAATTCCTCAGGTTTTCTACTGATCATGAGCAATCAAACATCCTCTAATAAATCCAGCCCTTGCAGAGAATACAGAATGCCAGGGTCTAGGCAGCCCTTTTCCCAACAGTGCACAAAGCAATTATTTTATACATCACCAAAAATAAACTTCCACAACAATGTATAAGTTGAAATAATCATCTATCAGTTTGAAGGGTGACATGAAAAATGGAAGATATTTGGAGGGGCTGGAGGGAGAAAAGGGAGAAGTGAAGTGATGGAATTATATTTTAGTTACTGTTTTTATTTTTGATATTTTAATGTAATTGTAGCATTTCTTCCTTCCTTTTCCTTCCTCAAACCCTCCCAGATACACCTCTCTGCTCTCCTTCCAATTCACGCCATCTTTTTTGTTTTAGGAATTGTTATTGCATACAAATATTTTATAAGAAGAACAATTAGTGGAAATGACAAACCACCCACCCCAAAATATAATGTCATAAATAAAAGCAAAATAGGAAACTTGAAAGGCAAAATAATGTGACCATCATCACACATTCAGAATAATATAGGTATATGTGCAGATGATCCACCATATTTATTAAATAGCAGATTTCCTTGTGTTGTATTTTTAAAATAAAAGATTAATGTAAAAGGTACTTATTTCTTTCTATTAAAATGAATTTTAAAACATCAAGTGAAGAATCAAGAAAAAAGAAAAGCGTGATTGGGTTTCAGAACAATTAGTCACAATTATAGAAAATATTAAGCATCAATAATGCACATTATATAAAGTTTTTACCCCACCCATATATAATAGTGAGTCAATGAGACATCAAGTGTATTACTTAAGTAGTTTGAAGAGTTAGAGAATTAAGTCAGATTCACAGGAAACTAATATAGTGAAGTATCACTCGTAATGATTATGAAGACAGAAGAAATCATGAAACATCAGTCAATGATGGAAAGATCTGGAAGCCCCAGCTTCCTTTCCAAAGTCTGTCTTGGCATACCACTTGGCACAGGTGAAGCTTGAGTGACACCTCCAGGACTCCACCCCTTCCTGTAGTGCAGTTCTTAGCACTACTTGGGAAAGTTGTGCAGTTCTGGAGAAGTTGGGTTTTTTTTTCCTTTTTTCTTTTATTTTTGAGATTGTCATTTATTTACAATATTTCTCTCTTCCCTTTTCTCACTCCAAACATTCCCAGCTACTCCTTCTTGCTCTCCTTCAAATTCCTGCCATCTTTTTCCATCCATTGTGATTGCATGCACATATGTGTTTGTGCATATGTGTATATGCTACTAAACATAGCCTGTTAGATCCATATAATGTTGCTTCTCTGTCTCTTTATATTCAGTGGAGTAACTCCTGTGAACTATTGTAATATTTTCAGAGTCATGCCCTATCCACCATTAAAGTGCAGTTTTTCTTACTGTAGATAATCCTAGAAAACCCAGGTAGATTCTGCTTAAAACTTAAACTTTTTGTGATATAAAAATCTGAAGTAGAAACTATTAACATATTATCAGTGATGGCAACTGATTGTTTCCAAGATGATCATGAACTCTTCCTTTGTTGTTTGATGTTTTCAAATTAAAAAAAAAAAACCTCTTCTTTCATACAACTTACACAATACATCCTGACCCTCCTTCCCTTCTTCCCCTCATCTTCCTCCAGCTTCCCAAGATCTGCACCTCATGACCACCCACAAACCCCCCTCTTTGCCCCAGAAAAGAACTGTGCCCCAGGGTTACAACACAATCAGGGCATGGTATACCAAGACAGAAGGAGGCCAGGCATCAATCCCGACATCAAGAGTAGGCCAGACATTCTGACAGGAGCAAAAGACTCTCAAGGGTCGGTCAAATGGTCAGAGACACCTCCACTCCGGCCTGCAGGAATTATGAAAGAACACCGATCTAGATAGCCATAAGCTGTACTTAGGGACCCTACAGGTTCCGTGTCTGTGGCTGTCATATCTGTGGGCTCCTATGAGTGATAATCAGTTAACACTGTGGGGGTTGTTCTCCTAGTGTCCTGGAGCCCCCTGGTCTCCGCTGTCCCTCCTCTCCCATGGTATTACTCATCTCTGCACAGTGTTTGCCCTGGGCCTCTCCATATGCTCGTCTCAGCTGCTAGAGGGGCCTCTCTGGAGGAGACTGGGCTAGGTACCAACCTATGAGCAGAGCATGACTCCTAGAAATCGTCTCTGAGTTATCCAGTTTCTAGTTCCTGGCCTGCCTTGCAGTCTCAGGCAGGTATTCTCTCATTCAGCATGGGGCTTTGTCTTTCCATTGTAAACGAGGTTCTGGCATCTGGCAGGCAGGATAGGCCATAGATCGGAGGTTTTGTGACTGGGATGTTGTACCAGTCTCACCACTGGAAACCATGCCTGGCCACAGAGGATGGCCTATTCAGGCTCCCTATCCCTGATTACTAGACATCCTTGCCCGGGTCTCCCTCATAGATTCCAATGAGTTTCCACTACATTAGGTCTCCTGATTGCCCCCTAATTGTTTCCCAATTCTTATCATCTCTCCACGTATTCTCTTCCTCTGTCCCTCTCCTCCTCCTGGTCCCTTCTTCTCCCATTCCCATCCCCATTCCCACCTGTGTGGATAGCGATTAACTAAACCACTGCCATGTTGCTTTTAGAAGACATTTTAGCAATGATCTTGCAGTTTCTAAGGATCTTGTCCATGCAGGTTAAGTTACTGAGTTACAAGGAAATGTGATGTTTTTCCTTGTTTCTTTGTATTGGAAGACATGTTTGTTTGGTTACCCTGGTTCTTTGCTCACACGTTGTGATTTTATACACGTATTTGTATGTGCCCAAGGATTGACTATTAACCATAAGGAAGTATACTGGTGACTTTTATTTAAGGGTGCTGGAAAAATAAAGTTTTCAATGTGGCTTTGAGCTCTCTCAACTTTCAGATGTCTTATGTCTCCTTTCATCCTCACTCTCCATTTGGCGGAGGGGGGGGAGGCGGGGGGGAGGGGGAGGCGGGGGAGGGGGGGGGGGGAGAACACCGACGAACGGATGGACACATTCGTTTACTACCAGCTGGCTCCGACACACCTGCAACCTCTGTTCAATTTCCACTCTATCTGAGAGATCCCTGAGTTTCAACAGGCGCCCTTCTTGTTGCTTAGTGCCGGGAACCAGCCCCAGCAGGTCAAGGTCTTGAGAAGATGTATAGAAAGAGTTAGCAAAAATCACTCATGCACACGTTTTCTTGAAATGAAGATCTCATCCCTAATAATCATTTTATTTATTTTCATATACCTTATATACCCTTTGAACTAAACTCTTTTTTTTCAAGTTTCCATGAAAGCATCCACATACAATTAAATATATCTTGTATGCTCCATTCCCGTAGTTACATTGTACAATGAAGCAATAAAATTTTTACTACACATTAACAGAATTTATGAAAACCAAATAGTTTTCTTGGCAGGCTGCAGTTTAGGGTAACCAAGTAGTAAAAAACATTCTATTATTCTGTTCAATAAGATCCTATTATTTTTTATTAATGTTAATTAAAAGATCACAAGTAAGAAAATTTTTACTCCTTATTTATCATATAGAGAAGAAAATCTGTCTCTCCCACTGTCTTTATGCTCTCAGGGTGCCTCAGCAAATTCATAATAATCGTCAAGGGAGTTCAAACCTAACAGTGGGCACTGAAACTCATTTGTTGTCCATTAATCATCGACCTGTCTTTCACAGGAGATCCTTTGGGACCCAGGTAGCTTGCTCCATAGAAGCTGGCCAAAAACACTGACCTAGTCCGTCTGACTATGCATGTTACTTAGTTATTGCATCTGGAGTGTCAAACGAACCACCAATTCAACTGAGGGGCATTGCCCCTCAGAAAATCACCACTGTTGTTATGAATACATTATCCAGTGAGGGAATAAAGACCCCACAGAATTTAGTATCACTAGAGAAATAGAATGTCTTTGATAGCAATAAGTATGGTAGCGTCTAACAGCAGCAGAAGGGGTCGTTCAGGAGCAATATCCCAGAGGGCTGTCAATCTAAGGAAAAAAACAAATAGCTGCCTTGCTAAAGGGTAGGCTGTACTCCTGAAGCTCCACCGCTGGCTGCATGGCTCCTGCATGGCTTTCCTATATCTGTGTATACTAGTATCATTCTTCTTTTCTTAGCAGTTAATATCCACATATAAACGAGTACATACATTGTTAGTTTGCTTTTTGTTTTTGCCTGTGAACTTTCTGTTGGTAACAGAAGAATGAAATGCAGAATTGATGAATAATTCATACTGTTCTTGAGGAAAGGATGTCAATATCCTCATAGTCTAAAATACCTGCTAAACTGGTTTCCCTGTGTTTAACACAGAACATCTGATCTTCATGTCTCTTGATTTTAAAGAAATCTAGAAATATCCCATACTGTTTGTCATTTATTAGTTGGTTGACCTGCAGAAACTCTAAGGGACTGGATTTCCTACCTTTGCCTTGGCTCAGTTTTAAATCACAAGCACAGGGTTATGGACTAGAATGCTGCCTAGAGGTTGTACACTACAAATGTTTTCCTTGTATATTCCTAAATCGGTTAATCCGCTACTAATTACTACTTATAGGATGCAAAGCAAATGCTTGCTTCTATCTGATTAACTTGTCTGCATTAGGACTTCACCTGTGGTGATGAGTGAGTCATTGATACAAATCAGAGGAACATGATATTTCTACATATATGACCCCCCCATCAAAAGCATAGTAATTTAGATATAGTTTTCTTAAATCAAAGGGTTCATGACCGTGTGACTGAACCCCTGAGAATTAAATCAATGTAGAAACTGATAGGCTGATGTCCATGAGCCCAGCACCCTCAACCATGTTTGCACCTGACAGTCATTCTTAATTCAGGTTGTTGGCTCTGTACGTGACATGAGTTGGTTGGAATTTAATAGTTTCCCTTTTTTATACTAATAATAAACTTTCCTCTGAAAATTCTCCATCTCGAACACATGTAGTTTGAGAACATATTCCCAAATAATCCACCTGTCTAGTTCCACAGATGTTTCTGTAGCTTTTTCTTCTAATATTTGTTTTTATTTTATGTGTATTATTATTTGTCCTTCTGGATGTGTTCATACCAATTATTTTTTTTTGTATTACCTGAGTTGAATTTGGCTTTTTACTTCCTCGAATCCACGATGTCATCGGAAAATGATGGGAGCCCACATTCTACTTAAGACTTCGTTATGTGATCTCTGACTGATGCGACGCCTTGTCATATTAATAGCTTCTTAAGTGACACAGGGTAATGATTGGTGACACTCCCTTTCATCGGTGCTGTCTTAGGAACCTGGTGCATGGAAGGTAGCAGGGTAACACATCCTCTCACCCTGCAGCTGCATGTGTAGAACTTCTCTCAAACCACCCATGATCAAAACCTGATGGAAGCACAGCATCTTCTGATCCTTCCACTTCAGAGTTAAAGTTAGGGTAAAACATTTTCATCTTAAACTGCTCATTGCAATTCTCTTTCCCACAACTGAATCATAAATTATCTCTGTTTGGCTTGGTTGCCAAGAAACTTAAACCCACAGTATATTTGCATACATAAGTATATATAACTTTATCAAAGAAGCACATAGAATTTCATGAGAGGTATCTATTTACATAACTGTGATATAGAGTTTTATTTATGTATAATTTATATGCTTTGTATTTCTTGCCACAATTGTTCACTATAAATTAGATACATAAAATGTATGTATTTCCTACCATACAAGAAAGGCCGTTGGAGATACACTTCATACTCTGAAACTTCTGTCCTTCTGTATCCAAATATTAGATAAATAGTATAGCCTATGGTTTTCACAGGAACATAGCTGAATATCATAGATATGCAAACACATCAAGTATATAACATATTGAAGTGTATTCTGACCATGATTTTCATAGCATTTGAAATCTGACAGCAGAAAATATAGCTTTAACAAAACAGTATTTTTATTCTACTTTTTTTTCATGTGATACTTCTTTCAGAGGTAAATAATCCAAACCAAGTATAAGAACAATATGACATTAAAGACTCCAAAGAAGAATTTGGCTAGCTTTCCACCCACCAGTCCATCCTCATCTACAAACCTATATAGTGAAGGTTGTATTCCTGCTAATCACTGAACATTTGCATCATATGGTGGTCTCAATGAGGCACCCACCTCCAGAAGCTCATGCATTTGAACACTTGGTTCTCATTTGGTGGAGCTATTGGGAAAATTATAGAACCTTTGGAAGGTGGAGATTTGCTGAAGGAAGTATGCCACTGGGAGCAGGCTTTGAGGCTTTGTAGACCTCTCTTACCTACCCTCCTCCCTGTGTAGGTGAATTGTCTGCCTCCTTAGTGGCAGGACTACCTCAGTATCCCGTGTTATGTCTTCTTTGGCTGTTGACACTTCCCTGCCATGATGAACTCTGGAACTATAAACTAAACTACACTCTTTTATCCTTTAAGTTACTATTAGTGATAGCAATAGTTATCTCTCTGCTGCTGTATTCTATCATAGTAATAGGAAAGTGATAGAGAACGGGGACAGGAAAGGAAGGAAATAATGGCTTCCACAACTGTTCAGCAGAGAGCATGGTGCTTTCTAGATTATCATCTGGAGAGCAGCCTCAGTGGTTCAGCACACAGGCCATTGCACAGACTGCATGCCCAGTGGGCAGAAGTGCAGTTCATCAGCCCATGTACACTGTGTGCTCTGCCCACAGAACAACGATCGCTCCTCTACCTCATAGGCAATGCTTTCCCTTGATTTTGAGAAACATCATTTGAATTGTGTAACTAAATGCGTAAGTTTTTCTTTGGCAGTTTTTAGATACAAGTTTAACCTTCAAATTAATGATGTGGTGTAGATAAGATTCCTTCAATGTAATGGGTCAAGACATTCGAGACAGTCTACCGTGTATGTTCCTTTTAATGGGAAAAATAGTTCCTCTTGGTCAATTTTTTACATTAATAAAAATTTACAACTTTAAAATCAAGAATATTAGAGAAATTTACTTATACATTTTTGTTTCTTTTATTTTCATTGTCTTATATTAAAAGGTACTTAATATCCAATTAAATGTTATCCTAAAAGACTGTTGTGAACAAATAAAATAAATCCAAATTAAAATCCAACAAGCAAAGATGAAAACGTGTGATGCTGCCTCCATTTTATCACCCCATGATCTTCCCGATCCTGCACTGCAGAGGGTTTTCAGCCATTGTGCTTTTTTAAGCTTTATAATTTCTTATCTAAAGGGTAATTGGATGATAAACAATGAATTCTGCATTACTGTGATACTGCTGTTTTTGTAAACTGTGACTTGTTATTCCATATTAAATACAAAGCAATTCAGTCTTATTTCATGCCCACTAATAAAAGGGCTTATAAGTAAGTGTCCTTCTAACATTCGTTTTGCAGCTTTTGGTGGGAAGTTTCCCTCAGAGTCTGAACACAGATCTGGAAATGCTGAACCTGCAATAGGAGAATGCAGCAATCAGACTTAAGTATGACCTGAGGTTACAGTGTGAGAAGTGCAGGAAGGAAGTGAATGAGGGCATTGTACTGCACTTCTGGAGAATACAGCTAGGCTGTAGCATTACTGCCTAGCATGCATGAAGGCCTGCTCCTGTAGTTATCTACGTATCTACATGTCTGTCTGTCTATCATCTATCTATCTATCACCTACCTGTCATCTACCTATCATCTACCTATCATCTATCAAACTATCTATCTATCTATCTATCTATCTATCTATCTATCTATCATCTACCTATCATCTGTCAATCTAACTATCTATCTATTATCTATCTATCATCTATCTATCATCTATCTATCTATCTATCTATCATCTATCTATCATCTATCTATCATCTATCTATCATCTATCTATCATCTACCTATCATCTATCTATCATCTATCTATCTATCTATCTATCTATCTATCTATCATCTATCTAACTATCATCTATCTATCTACCATCTATCTATCTATCTATCTTACCTTACAGGTTCTTTGTTTAGCATTATGACTTCAGTATTGTGTTTTTAGAGGGAGTCTTGGGTTTTAACAAGTTGTCCTGGGAATAGGAATTTCAAAGATACACTGTTCTCAATAATTCAAAATGTCTTATATTACAGTTAACTTTAACATGCCAAAGCAATAAACACACAAGTAATTCACAATGATATAAAATGTAATTTTAAAGGCCAACTTCACAATGCAGTTATTCATTCAAATCCCTCATTTTGAGTCATTTCACTGAAAAGATCAAGTATGCTTGCAACTTCTATATCTGTAACATCTGAAATTATGATGCTTCTTTCCGCCAACACTGAAAGCCAGCTTTTTATTGCTGTAATCTTCCTATTATAAATTTGACACCTCTAGCATCTCCATGATAACAATGGCTTCATAGTTGAAAATTAATATCTGAAATCTATGTTTTTGATATCTGTTTATCTTTTAAAGCTTAACTAATTTACAATGGTGATGGGCTATTTATTATATGAGTCTAATGCATTATCAATCTAATTCAATGACCTGAGTTTCTTTGCCTCTAAGAAAGAAAATTGTCAAGAATACACTTTCCTAGAACATCCACCCATCTAATTTTCCCATAAATCTGTACTTAAGGTGATTCATTCTTAATACATGTATAGTAATAATGTTAGTGTAAAAATATGCTTCCAAAAATAAATATATAAAGCTTACAAAGACTGAATGAGAGTTGAATAAATATTCACAATATTGTGCATAGCCACAGTAAACCACCAAGGTGCATGGAAAAACTCCTGAGCTCACAAATAGAACCTATAATTACTACCATAGCTAAGTCAAAGGAAATACAAACAGTAATTTTTTAGAATGACAAAAATGTTCTTGTATGTGAGGGAGGGGGGGTCTAAGAAAAAGCCAAACAAAGATACTGTCTGAAGAGGGAGAGGGAAAGAATAGTGTACCATTTTCTCTCCTCTGCTCTGAATTCCCTCTGCCTTTTAAATCAAGACATCACAGAGCAAGGATGTTTTGGAACACTCTGTAAAAGTCTCCTACTGATGGAGAGTATAGCAGAACACATCTGCAGAGAGCAACAGTGAGAATCAACCACAGACCATATGCTGAAAAAGACATGTCATAATTGAAGATATACTCAAGTAAAATCAAAATCATTTATGGCCTTTCAGAAGACAAAGCTAGGAATGAAAATTATGTTTCATATTACAATGACTATTTTCTATTAACTTGTATTCATGTACCTTGTGGACATAGTAGCAATGGAGCATAACAAAGATGACTTGGAGACAATTGAAAGAATATATTTTCATATGCAACTCTTGATGAAAATTAATTTTGCAGGCATAATTACCACAGATCACTTTTTTTTGCATTCTGATTCATTCAGTTACAATTTTGTAGGGAGATTATTTACATTAAATATTCTCATAATTTCATTCAACCACATTAAACTTGATTATTAGGAAAAATATCATTTTGGATTCTTTACTTCTAAATGTTTTCAAAAATGTAAGAAATGATTTAATTAAAATTTAAGGAATTGTTTTAGCATGTTATATTCATAAACATTACAAGAATACAATGAGTTATCATATGTCATTATTTTTCATATGTCATAGATTTTTAAAGGACTTATTTGTTTAGATTATATGTATGTGTTTATGTCTGTGTTGAGATATATTCATGTGAGTACAGTTACCAGC
>JAMJFZ010003269.1:47500-94652 GCA_026225945.1 Cricetomys ansorgei
CTTTTCCAGCCAGATGTTTAAGTCTACCACAAAATCCTGCTCTTTGGTACCAATATGTGGATTAGTTTGCTTCTCTGTTGATGTGAAAAAACACTGACCAAAATGAACTTGGGTAAGGAAAGGTTAAATTTGTGTGGCTTAAAGATTATAATTGTCCATCAAGAGAAGCCAAGGTGAGAACTCAAAGCAGGAACTTGAATGAGGGAACTCCAGCCCAGACTACAGAGGAATGCAAGTTACTGTGTTGCTCTAATGACTTGATCAGCATATGTTCTTATATAACCCGGGAGCACCCACTGTGAGGGAGGAATCACTCACTATGAGATAGGTCTTTCCACATCAATCAGCACACTATGACCCATAGACTCATCCATGAACCAATAGAAAAATTTTCTCAATTAAGATTCCCTCTTCCCAGGTAACTCTGGTTTGAATTTTCTAGATCAACTTGTATCGAGTTTGAATTGTGTAATACATCTATTTCTATTCTTTCCCCAGAAATCTCCAGACTGATTTTCAGAAGGGCTTTGTTAGTTCACATGTCCACCATTATTATATATGGCTCTCCTGTCCATACATTCATATCAGCATTTATTATCATCTGCATTCCTGATGGTGATGATCCCAACTAGGCTGAGATGGAGTATTAAAATAATGCATGGATTCCTATTTCTTAAATCGAATACAGAAGGATTGAATGAGACAAGATGCATACAGGGCTTTGCGTTCTACAAAGCACTAGGTAAACACTGAAGAAAACTGTACTATCCAAAGGAGCATCAATGTAGGTGAGACTCTAAGTCAAACGGAGTTGGTTTGAGAAAGTGTGGAATGAGTAGTTAATGACAAACATAATAAGCATAATGTGAGTTGCATAATGCATTACAGATGCTAAAGAAAAGGTGACATAAATGTACACTACATTATCAGAAAATGTATTTGTTTCCAGGGAGTGAACAAGTCTGCCATGCCACAGTTGAGTGTGCACAAGGATCACCAGGAGTCTTCATAAGTCAGACAATCCTGAGGGCTGGGTAAAGAAGGCTGTTTCTTTGCATACCCAGTCCACTACTGATGCTGATTTGCAGTTGGACAATTGTTTAAAGCAAGTCTGGAGAGTTTGTTTCTTGTTAGACACCGGATTAGAGGAATAATGAGACATTAGATGTCATTATATTTAAATATATTAAATGTTAAAAGATCACAAACTTTAAAAAGCATAAGGAAAAATAGAAGAATCTGAATATATAAGCATAGACATTAACTTGTCTAATTTACATAAAAAGAATTATAAACAATTTATCATACCATTTTGTTACTATTTTATAAAATATAGTAATTTCATCTCTTTCCACATTCTTGTAGAATTAGTAATTTGTACATACTTAAAGATACTAGTTGGAGATACCAAGCAGACCACCAAAACATGTTTATTCTTATTTATTCAGTAATAATAACACCTTATGTTTAGCATCTAAGATTAATTTCAAAATATTCATCAAATAACTTCCTCTACATAGACTATTATGCTTGACCCTGGAAGTTAAATAGTAATACAGTAATCATCTAAAAACACAGAAACTAGACAGATATTTAAACATCTAACCAGAGAAGAAATAAAACATGAGAAAACATAACCCAATTTGAAATGCCACAATGGATGTGGATTGTTTGAATGTTCAAACAATATCAAAAACGGTGAAATAATTTTTTATCAACAAACTAAATTATAAAAGCATCCATAATATTCAAGAAACAGATAAACAGCCAAAATCCTCTGCCTCCTTCCATTTATGGTTCAGAATCCTGGTATCCAATATTTACTTCCTAAATTATAGCTCCAATTTAAATGATTGACCTATACCAGTGAATGTAGTTCTATAAGCTATTCAGCTGTAACTGGGGATTGAATAAACAAACGAAAATCTGATAACCTTTAAAATTATTGTGTTGAACAAACAAAAACTAAACAAACTTCAAGATGGTTGGCTTATTTTGCTGGTGTCCCATTTTCAATAGGCTTTGTTTCCCTGCCAGAGTCACTATTAAGTAGATTACAAGGAGCACTCATAACAGACATCTCTTTGCAAGTTCCTTCTCCATACAGAGTGCAGGCACTGACTTCAGAACAAAATGAAGGCACTGTTGTAATTTCATATTACAAGAAAATATTCTATCTTTATGTCACTGTGTGACATGGTAAAAAGCTATATCAGCAGTGAGGTATGGTTTTAAAAGCACTTTAGTGCTGCCAACCTTATTCAGATCCAGGAGCAGGGAATAGCTAGAGTGTTTACCCGCAATCAGCATTCTCTCTTCTTGAATGCTGTGAATAAAGTAAATCCACAGGGAAGCTGTTGCAGGGAAATGCACTGGGAAAGCTGAAATGTGTAGGCATTGTACGGAGGTGATATATTAGAAAAAATAGATCAATTATTACAGAATTTAAAATTTAAATCAGCTGTCAGATTGAGTAATGCTGTTGGAATTATGTAAGAGAATAATTCTAGATAACTCTCAAAGGCCCAGTGTTAATCACTCAGCGTAAGCCAACTCCAGCATTAGGGTCCAACTCCATGAACCATTACCTGAAGTCTGCACCGTAGCTACTGTCATTTAGGTGTAGGCAACAATACATTCAGTACTTTGTAGCTAGACTTACATCCTGATGATACAGTAAAAAAAAAAAAAAAAAAACCTTTACCACTTAGTCACCTACCATTTGTCAATAAAACTTTCATTCTATATGTATATACATATATCTGTATATATCTACCTACACATGTTGGTTCCTCCCACGCTGTCACTGCTCCGTCCCAGCCCGCAGCCGGCTGGGTTTCAGCCCAGTTTCCCACTCTGGCCAGGAGCAGGAAACCCGCGCTGATGGAGTAGCAGAAAAGCGTGAGAAGGAGTGGAATGTGGGTTTCTGGCAGCAGTCTTAGACTCTGACCCCCGGGCCAAGAAGGAATAAACCAGACGCAATGGATCAGCCCCGGGAGACTCTTCTGGTGGAAGCAGTACTCTCTTTAATGCTGTATCTCCCCTACCTGTATCTTCGCCAGAAGGGAGGGTTCTGGGTACTTAGAGTGGGGGGTCGTTTTGGCATGTGGAGTGGGCACCTGGCCTCATGGTCTTGCAGGGACAAAGAGGGAGATGGGCAGAGAAACACCTACCAAGTTAATTTCCTTTTGCTTCTGTGAAACAGGCAATATTTAATGTTTAGCTGGGATCTGGCAAGGGCCAAAAGAGGAGGAGCTGCTGAACGCCCAACTCTCTCACCTTCTGGGAAGGCGAGGGGCTTCCCAGCTGCTTCAACCGGCTCCTCAGACCCATGGCAGTCCCCTATACATACATACATATATATGTGTGTGTATGTGTGTGTGTGTGTAAATATATATATATATATATATATATATATATATATATATATATATATATATATGAACTTTAACACTTCTCTTTGCAATTCTATGAATTTCACGGGCTATAGAAAAAGTCTTTTCTTAAAGAAAATAGAACTATACCACTGAAATGCTGCCTAAGGACCTTACACATTAGTGTTAGTCTGTTTTGTTGTTGGTTTTGTATGTCCTGTGAGTCATATTCCTTCCTTGGCAACCATACCTCATTATTCTGAAACCGAGATAATCATTGTAGTCTTTCTCATCTTTTTTTAGTGGTTTAAAATCTGAAATGATACCATGTCAAAGAATGACTTATGACCACACAGGAGGAGAGCAGGAGAAGAATTTAATCACGAACTGGGCTTATTAGACACATCGCGAAGGACAGTGTGATGGCAGTAATGCACACTGTAAGTGTGCCGGAGCCACAGGAGTCCTTCAGATGTGGCAGTCGTGAGGGGCAGTTCAAGAGTTCACAGCAGACTACACATAACTTACCTCAAAAGAAACAGACATGCACACAGATGAAATAGTGGGGCCCTCTAACATCAGGGATGATGAAGGCGAAGTGTCCTCAATTCCTTGTTCTGGGGCATGCATTAAAGAATAAGAGAGAGTGCAGGTAAGTCTGATTTTCAAATAATTCCCATTTGAACAAATTGGGAATTGTCAGACCCTGTAGGAGGGAGAGAAAAGCAACAGAAATATAACACTCTGTGTTTCTGTGTTTTACTTTGCTTTTATTCTTTTCTCCTATACTACCTCTCAGATGAAGTTACCTCTCCCTCTCCTACCTCCCATCTTCCCCGGATCCACTTCTCTGTTTCCCTTTAGAAAAGAGCAGCTTCCCAGGGGCATTGGTGGAACTCAGCATTACAAGATACAATATGTTTAGGCAGAAACCCTCATATCCAGGCTTGACAAGGCAACACAGTAGGCGAGGAAAGAGTCAGACCCCCTCAGTTCCGCTGTTAGGAGTCTCATGAAAACACTAAGCTAACAGCTATAACACCTATGCAGAGGATCTAGACAGACCCGTGCAGGCTCCATGGTTGTAAACAGAGTAGACGCTATGGTTTGAGTGCTGTGAACTGCACATTGTTTGAAGAGAATGCGTGCAGACTTTCAAGGTGGAGATGAATATATAACTCACTCTGGAAAACGTTGCTATTCGCAGAGGAAAGTAACTAAATATGACTCTTAAAAGCATCTATTTATAAAGTGACCTTCCTATTTATTGTACTTTGAAGTGCTATTCATTCTATTTTTAAAAATTCACTTTTAAGTATTTTGAGTCATGGAAGATAGAGTTGTGACTCAAAATGTCTGAGCGTGACTGAGGCAGTTTGGAACTCCTTTGTTCAACTGAGCGCATGATTCTCTCATACCCTAAAAATTACCCTTCTATCTCGTAATGTAAACAAGTGTGGTACACTGATGTTTTGATGAGTAGCTGACTCTGGAAAACAGAGACAAAGCCTCTCAGTTGTGAACGGAGCTGTGATTCTGCAGCCCGAGTGAAGGAAGAAGACACACTCTCTTCTGCAAAACAATCACCAAAGTCCAGTTCATTCATCGAGAGTCATCACACAAATATCTGTAAAGTGAATCAATATCTGTTATAATTTTTTACACTTCTATCAATATTTGAAGGAAAATGTATAGCCTGTGAAAATTTGTCTATGATAGCGCATCCATATTTATAATGTAAAATGCTAAGTAACATTGTAAGCATTTTGTATATAACTATTTTACTTATTATTTTAGAATATAATGCATATATACTATGTATTTTGTTCATGCTCCCCTCTTGCTCTCTCCCTCTTACTCTTCCTGGACCCCACCACCACAATCTCACCCTCCTAATTCCACATTGTTTTTATTTTTAATTCCTATGAATCCACTGAGCCAAGGCACAGTTGACAACTTGAGCTTGTGTGCAGGGCCATCCACTGAACATGAGAACCCTACCAAAGACTCCAAAGTAATGACAGTAATAATAATAATAGTAGTAGTAGTAGTAATTGTAGTAATAGTAATAACAATAGAATAATATGCACAAAACTTGCAGAACATATAACACGAACACCTGGGAATTTGATGAGCTGTTGTTATATTTTAATTCTAAACATGTCTATTATTTTTCTACAAAGGGAAGTGCTAAATAGCAAAATCATTTGATTTTAAAATATCATTGCTAGATTGTTTTATAGACTTTCCATATTTTGTGTATAATGTTTTATATATTTATTTATATAGAAGAAAAATAGTAACAGAAGTGCTGTCAGATATCCAATCGAGGAGATGATGAAGTTAATAATGGCTCTTAATAATGATGATGGTACTTCCTCTTCTTAGATCAAATATCAGTACCACAAAGTGATGTGTGTGCTCCTTTTCCCAATAATTAAATAAAACCTATAAATATTTGTCACAGTTAATATATTGATTATATCACAGACAAAATGTTATAGATGCTACAGAAACGCATTCTCTTTGTGCACTCTGGATTCATGATAGTCTGTGTGGATTGGACTCATGGTCTGGCAGAAAGGAAATGGAAGTTGAAATGATCAGTGAGTCTGTACCAGGCACGTAAGGGACACATCATATTGTGTACACTCTACCTCTGAGTTAGTGGACAACAACCAGATGTTTACTTAAGATCAGAACTCGAGAGAGAAAAGATATAAGCTGAAAGCTTGAGAAATTAAATTATTAGAAATATTTAAACTAACATGAACCAAAAATAACACCATCACTAAATAAATGGGAAGAGCTTTGGGATGAAAGAAGGAATTCAATATCAAGGCCAGCTCACAGCAGCATAGCTTCTAAGCAGGTTTTTCCTTTCCTCGTTTTCTACTGGACACAGACCTAAAACAAAGTTTCAATGCAGTATCAAAAGGAGCAAAAAGAAGATGCACATATGGAAAATAGGAGCCATCCCAGGTAAGAGACATGGAAATTTGAAAGCTACCCCTGCAATTGCTATGTGTTCCCAGGGTAAAGCCTGAGCTATAGACAGAAGAAGACGATAGTCTCCTTATTTTTAGTGGCATTTTCCACACTGTATCTGGTATATAGAAAGTGGTAAATCCTTTGGGAATTAGTTTGTGTTGAACAGTAGTTAATTTATTCAATGTATATTCATTGAGAGACTGTTACATGCTATACATTCATATAGAGAACGCACATCATTAATTATCACAGTGTTTGCTCTTGTGGAACTTTTTTTCAGTGTGTGTATGTGTGTGTGTGCATGTGTGTGTGTGTGTGTGTGTGTGTGTGTGTGTGTTTGGCACAGGGAGCAAGAAATGAACAAGTAAATATACAGTATCTCAAATGTTGGAAATGACTAGTATAAAAAATGGGAAAGAGTCTAGATGTGGGAACTGCCCATATGTTTCAGATGGTTAGAGAAAGTTTAGTGAAAAAATAAAATTTGAAATAAAAATTAGAGGAAGCAGTACGTAGACACTTGAATTCCTATGTGAACATTGCACCATTAGTGAGGGAGGAAGAGAGGAGAGGCAGGAAATCTAACGAACAGTAACCTCTATAAGCCAGGCCTGAATGTTGCTTGAAGACAGGGTGAAAATATCTGCTAGTTATTGGGTGAAAAGAATGAGCAGGAAAGAAGTTGAAAATTACTCTCTTGGCATTTTCTTGACCAAAGAGAAGCTAAAGGTTTCATTTTCTAATATAGCAATGGTAGTTGGGATTACCGGCTGTTTCTGGAGTTTTCCAGTATACAGAAGAGAAAGCAGAGGCATAGTGTGGGCTTCAGACCAAATGTCAAGTCATTACATAGTTTATGTTCTCCAGAGACAGAGCCTGTGGCAGAGTTTGTACTCAAATGATTTCACTGAAAGATGACAACCTGGAGCAGAGAAAGGAGGAGCAGAGAGAGTTTGTGAGGCAGCCCGAACGAGAAGCACAGTGAGCATGGGCATCAGGCTGGTCCTCTCTGGGGAGAGGAGGTCATGAAATCCAGCCTCTCTTTTGGTTTTACATAGTGAAAACAATAGATAAACAGCAAATATGGTAAACATGACGTAGTTTATGGAACACAGTTAGAGGAAGTAGTCCCTGGGTATGTGTCTTTGAAGGTCCTACCAGGGCCCTTTGTCTACGTTGCTTTCTGACTTCTGTCTTCAATAAAGACAGAAAGACATCTTCATTTAAATTATATATATACATACATATATGTATGTATATTTAAATGAAGATATCTATATCTCTATATACATATATTTGTGTCTGCATATATATATTAGTCATATCATGTGACTATATTATCCTTCCTCTCATCTCTCATTCCCAATGCACATATTAGATATCTTTCTTCCTCTAAGTCATAATTTTTATTTCATCACACACGAACACACACACACACACACACACACACACACACACACATGAAATTTGTATGTACATGAATTAATGTACCTACGTAAAATCTAGGATCCATACATAAATCTTTCTGATTCTGTCTAATTTTATTTAATATGATAATCTCCAGTTCTATCCATTTTCTTTCAAATATCATAATTTCATTTTTCCTTCTTTTTAAGATTTATTTTATATTAGGTATATGAATATTTTGTCTACATGCATGTATTTGTAACATGAGCCTGCTCAGTACCCATAGAAGCCAGAAGAAGAAGGTGTTGTATCCCCTGGAACTGAAGGTGCAGACAGTCATGAGTCACCATATAAGTACTGGGAATGGAAGCCACATCCTCAGAAAGAGCAGCAAGAACTCTTAACAGCTGTTCCATATCACTAGCCGTGTACTAGGTCCTGCTCTAATCCTGTGATGACGCACCATGACTAAAATAACTTATAAAAGAAAGCATTTAATTGGAGGCTGACATTCAGGATCGGAGGGCATCTGATCTTGAATGGTCATGGTCATCACAGTAGGAAGCACAGAGGCTGTCAATCAGGCATGGTGGTGGAACACAGCTGAGAACTCACATTTGATCCATACCTTCCAGGCAAACAGAGAAAGACTGGCCTTGCCTGTGATTTTTAGACCCCAAAGCCTACTGCTAGTGATGTAACTCCTCTAACAAGGTTAGACCTACTCCAGGAAGGCCACACCTCCCAATCCTTCCAAAGCAGTTCCACTAAATGAGTGCCAAGTATTCAAATATCTGAGCCTAGAGGGGCCCCTCTGGTTCTTCTTTATAGCTGAATATGCACACTCCTTTGTGTGTATAAATCACATTGTTTTTATTGATTCATCCACTGATGGACACCTATGCTGATTCCGTATCTTAACTATTTCTAATAGTGCAGCAGTAAACATGTACCACTGTGATAGCCCGACTTAGATCCCTTTGCGAATGCAGCTTCCTACTCTTTTTGAACAAAATAAGGTCAATTCATTGTAATTGCAATTGTAATTCAATGTAATGAAAACTACATAAATAATGCTGTTTCACATTATTGAGATAGGCAGTATGGCAACTATTATACTACATATTCTGCAAGTTACATTGATAGTCTATATTTTAAGTTTAATTTTTCTATGACAATATAGACATAAAAATTTGATTGTATGTCAAACTTGAGGAGTACTGAAAGTCTTATGAATGGATGAACTTATAACTCAAACATTTCTCAAGAAAAATGTAAAATTCAATTAATAAATTTTAAATATTCACATAAACTACATAAATTTCAGTCATTCTGGTTCCAGTCAAAAATCATGTTATAATCTTTGTAAATCCACTGTGGTTGTCTCAGGAGCCTATTGGAACACAGGTAAAAGCCTAAGGAGTAGATTGAATTTAATTATCAATATGTGCATAGTAGCATCTTTGTCAGAAGCTTGGGGAATTGTGAAGTTGCTATGTCCTTTGAAGATAAATTTGCTTCATATTCAAACAACATTTGCTACTATGTTTGAGACTCTACTGTATCCATAGCTACAGCATGAAACTTGCCCTTGCTTTTTTGCTTGTAATACACTAAAGGGTAACATTACAGAGAAGAATTTCCACTGATTTCAACTTCACTGTCAAACGACATAAAACAGAATTCATGGGAAGGAATTTTCTTGCATTGAAGATGGGTAGTATTATATTCTAAGTACTCATCTCAAACAGGGGAAAGGAGAGGGGACAAAATAATTCTTGGCTTAATAGAATTAGTGTTTCTACAATTACCACGTAATTGACCATGAACAGTGTCATCTTATGTAAATCAATGTTTGAAAAATAAGGCATACATTATAGATGCAGGTATCAGTTACCTATTTTGACTCTAAGACTACTCTTTAAGTGATACTCTTTCAAAGATGTTTTTCCCTTTTCTATATGTCCTCTATTACAATGTCTTATCCAATTGGAAAGCAGTTGCTTATCTACTAACTGGAACTATGAAAGCTAGTCATCAAGGAGAGAATTTCCTGTTCGCTTTGAAGTTGTTGCTCCGTGTCCTGCACCCAAAGTAAATGACACCTTCAGCAATAGGGCCTTGCCATGTAGTTATGGTGGGAAGCCAGAAGTGATAGCAACAGCCAATGATGTTTGAGTTACTAGTGCAGCCGCGCTTACCAGTAATTTGTAGGGTTGTATCCAGGAACGGACACTGAGATTTATTTTAATACCTTATATCTTCTAGAAGCAGTATTCTTAACACTTACATACTTCTTTTCAAACCCCCATATATATTTACATAAATATATACTATATGTAAATTTTTATATATGTGATTTTTTTCATTTTTTTAAAATTTATTTAATTTTTTGTTTTGTTTTGTTTTACATTTTTTGAGACAGGGTTTCCCTGTCATTACTCCGCCTGTGCTGGAACTCACTCTGTAGACCAGGCTGGCCTTGAACTCACAGAGACCCACCCGCCTCTGCCTCCCAACTGCTGGGATTAAAGGCATGAACCACCACTGCCTGGCTATTTGTGATTTTTAAATTCACTTACAGAATATTGGATTTCCATAGGCTTCTTTGTGTAGCCTTAGTTTTGGCTAACCACCCCATCTTCTCTAGTCCCTAACTCCCTGTTTCCAGTGAACCCCGAGCCATGAGTATTTTCCTTTTCTCCCTTCATGTGCCCTATGTGTTGCTGTCCTCTCTGATTGGTTTGCTCCATCATTAGAAGATCTGGCATTTTCTGCATTCTTCATTTGGGTTAGGTCTTCTGTCAGCACTTCATTTCTCCATCTCCCGTCTTCCTTTATGATGTCCTATTTCTTCCCCGGTATTCCACCTCTCCTTTTATTTTATCTGTATTTTACTATCCTCATTTCTAGAGGCATCTACATACCACACTGCAGTTACTACTGTTTATTTTCAGTATCTAACCACAGACAGATCACTCTAGGCATTCTTATGGTAGAGTCCCTTAATTGCTTTGACTGAGGTGGACTTGGAATTCTGTTCTGTGTATATGAAGGAAGGGCTCTGAATAGCAGCATGCATTAGTAACTCCAACTTCCTGATTGTGGATAAGAGCAGCTGCTTCATGTTGTCTTGGCTTCCCTGCAATGATGGATTATGCTGTAGAGTTCTAGCACTTTGTGAAAGCTAGAGTTTACATTCCCAGGGTCTAAATTCAGAGGCCTGTGTCATCTGAATGGAATGTAGACACACATTAATCCCAGTATTCACAAGGCAGTGGCAGTTCCCACCTTTAATTCCTAAGACAGAAACAGTGTGGAAACAGACAGGAACCAGAACTCGGAAAGAGTCAGTGTCACACAGGAAGTGATATCTGAAATGAGTCAGAGTGAATGGCAGACAAAATGACTAATCAGAGGAATGGTTAGAGTGTAAGGACATGCCTAACTCTCACAAGAAATGAGATGGGCTCTCAGCTTAGTAAAGGAGAGTCACATAGGGGTTGAAAGAGTAGGAAGCAGTCAGTCATTTGGAGCAGGCTGAGAGTCAGTTGAGGAAGTTTATAGAGTAAGTTGAAGAGTCAGTTACAGAGGAGTAAGAGAAGCTGAGGCTGGAGTCAGTTACAGAGCAGGCAGTTGAAGCAGTCAGTTATGGAGGCAGGATCAAACAATGAGAGCTCAGGGAGAGACAGAGACACAGCAGAACTCAACAGAAGAAGCCCAGAGCAGAAAGTGAGTTGAACCAGAAGAGTCAGAGTTCAGAAGGAGCTAGCCAGAGTGGCTCAGAAGGCTAAGGCCTTTTAGATGCAGGCTAGCAGGTTAAATGCTCTAGATTGTATGAAGGCTGAAGCCTTCCAGTTCTAGGCTTCCGACTAGATTGTAAAGAGGCCAAAATGCTCAAGGGCTCCAGTGCTCCAGGCTAGAACCAAAAATTTAATAAGACAAAAGAATAAACTGTCCTTTGCCCAGAATCAACATTCACATCTGACAAATCAACATCTACATCCACTTCAAAGACTACACTGTACCCTTGACCTGTGACTAAAAGTTGCTTTTATTAACTTATATACCACAGCAAAGGTAAAAATGAAACTAAGAAGTTCTCATAACGACGGCAGGAGAAAGTACATGGCCTTTCAAAGCCATGATTCGAAAACAAAGTCTGCCACGAGAATGCATTAAATCCTACCTACAGAGTATTGTTCAGCTTATTGGAGAATATCAGCTTCAATTAAGTCTTTGATTAGAGACAAGCATATAAATAAATAGTAATCAGAAACACAGAAAGGTCTTCATCCATAGCCAGTAGCTGAGAGTTTTTATGATGAACTTTGTAGTTCCCATCAGGCAGGTGGAGACTCAGAATCTGACAGAAGCTTTTGCAGCATGACAGGTTTTTGCTGAGCATTAGAACCTGCCAACTCCTCACCAGCATTTTCTACCTCTTTCTGCCAGAAATCATCTCAGGACTTCAGAGGCTAATGACTTAAACACACCCATCATCTGTTGCATTGAAAATGTCTTATAAACAGATTCAACACAGTTGTTCTCTAATGAAAAAGAAATATAGTCTCTGTATGCTTTAATTCTCATGGGGTGAAGAGATTACATTCTCAATTTAAAACCAAACACTATTATCAATATCCTTTGGAAATTCTACTTAATTAAAATGTTCCAGTCATAAAATCTGCCAAATAAAACTTCCTTCAGTTTCTCAATTAACTTCATTTAATTAGAATTATATAATATGGGACGGATCTGTTTGTAGCTTATCTTAATCAAAGAGAATGTGGTTTGGTCAAAATAAACAGAACGTTAGAAAAAGTAATGGATACCAATGAAATTAAGTGTTCCTCTTTCCAAATTAAGTCCTTGTTTAGCTGATACAAGGAAAGAAAAGCTATACTTAGTGTGCTAGTTGTGATTACATTCCTAGACTCCTGTCTGCTACGTCTCAGTGCCTCTAGTCACTGCTGAGAACCGTCCTATGTAGCTCTGTGTTTGCACAGACCAGACCCTTGCTGCCGTGTGTGCATATACGCGTGTACGACGTGTCCAGGTCTGTGGGGAGGCTACAGCTCAATCTCTGGTATCACTCCTTGGATATGGTTCATATTCTTTACCTCCCCCTCTCTCTTTCTCTTTCTCTCTCTCTCTTTCTCTCTCTCTCTCTCTCATTATAAGATAATAGATCTTAGTGATCTGTACCTCATCACTTAGGCCAGGCTGACTCACCAATGATCCCTAGGGATCCAACTGTCTCTGTCTCACAGTGTTGTCATTAAAATGGCATACACTATCACACAGTGCCTTTTAAATAAAATCTGGGACCAAAGTCAGTCCTCATCCTTGAAAGGAGAGCACTTTGGATGCTATGCTATCATTCCAATCTGCCACTTGACTTTTGAAAGTATGAATCATTTGGAATTTTGACCATTCTCCCAGGTAGTTTGTTTATCCTGGACTTAGATCCTTCCTGTCAGGACTGACTTCAATCAGCTCAGACACAGTGTTGTTCAGTATCCTGACTTGGCTGGGGCTGGGGATAGTTTCACTGACTTCTTGAAATTAAAAACATTTTCCACTTGGTTCCCATTACCTTCCACCTCTTGATGGCAACCAAAGTCTATAGAAATACCCTATAATGATTGGAAGGCCCTTGGATAAACCTGACCAACAACTCAAAAGAGGGTTTCTTGTCACTTTGCTGAGGTTTTTATTACATAATCTGTGGCTCTTGGGGGAAGCTTTGTCAGCCAGATGAGAAAACTTCACTAAAATGTGCATGTGTGTGTGTGTGTGTTTGTGTGTGTGTGTGTATATATATATACATATACATATATTTACACATATATACATATATATGCTCTCCTTGAAAGACATATATGTCTCTCATATATATGTAAAGACATATATATATATATATATATATACACACACACACACACACACACACACACATATATATATATATATATATATATATATATGGTAAACACATACATATATTATAGATATTTTTAGGTAGAGAGATAATAGCATGACTCCTTATGGCATTTCCAGGCTCCTTACTGTTATATTAGTCTTCCTACTTCTCTTTCTGTGTTTGTCACTGTTCTTGTTCCATAGTTTAAGCCCGACGTTGCTCCTAGTTTCCCCTTTGATCACTTGCATTCTTCTATTTTCTTCTCTACTGTTTGCCCCACCCTAGTCTCCAATGGTCCCTTTTCACTTTCCTTGTTTCTGCAGTTACTTCGGGTTTAGTGGTCCAGTGAATAGTAACTTGTCAAGCAACGTTTCTTGCTTTTCCTGAACAGAAATGGTCATTCAGGCAAACCTGGAGCAAGAAAAATTAGCTAGACTAAACTGAGTAAACTCTAGCCAGTGTAGTAATTTTCATAAAGGTGAGGCCAAACCCACAAAAGTCTTATAAGCTGGGAGTAGGCTATCAATCTACAGCTGGATGTGTGCAGACAGGAGAATGCATGCCAGATTGCCACCAAGGTCAAGCACCCACTGCATGTAAAAAATCAGTAGAAGATCATCTGGAGACAGAAGGCTGGGTGGGTCAATCTAGAACTTAAAACCCAGGCACTTAAGAGACAATTAGAAAATGATTTCTCTCTTAGAATATACCTCTCCTTCAAGTCTTTTTTAAAGCAATTAATTGTTATTATTATTATTAATTATTATTATTATTATTTATAGCCTTTGAAACATTTAATTCAGCTTTTGTAATTTCTAGAGCATTCCACACATTTGCATCAGGTTGTCTTATTATTGATGAGATGATTTTGTTCCATAAGGGAATTTCATAGGCCTTTGAAACTATGCTTACTGTTAATTTTACTTTTCTCATTTAGTACACTTTATTCAGTGTCTATTTGCACGTCTTCTAACCAAGATGTCTCACTATAGTGCGCTCATTAGCATTCGGGAATTAAACTGAGAGGACTAGAGAAGCAATTGTTTTGTAATAGTACTTTGCAACAAGAAAAACAAAACAACTTAGAAAATCCAGTAAAAATTTAAAAAAAAACCCTGCATTTCCCTATTTACTAAAGAAAATACATACTTGATATTTGATTTCGCAGTGGTCATGGTGGACGTCATTGCACTCTTGCAAAGACTGCTGGTTGTTCACTTAAGTACACTATACATGCTATAGAACATGTGTCTGCACATTTACAAGGTGCGAGGCAGACCAGGGAGTGTGTGATGATACACAGGTAGCCGTCTACTTTCCCTCCAATAAGGCAACAGGCAGCACCAGCTTCACAAATCCAAGGGTCTCAGCATCATTGTCCATAAAACTGTAATACTCTGGCACGGCTGCCAAAAGATCTAAAACATAAAAAACAGTATTCACTCAGAGGCAAAAAGACAACGAAAAGAGTGTATGGCAGCTATTGTCACTAAAAGGCTTTCAAGAACATGCTATTACATCCACAATAATGGATTTTTGTGAGTAAATTATGTGTATTTAAATTGAAGGCCATCTATATTCATTAATCATCTCCAGGACTACATTATCTCTCTATACAATAATATATGAAGATCTCTGTGACTGGAGTTGAATCTTTGTTTTATGAGTGAAATGCAGGGACAAATAATTCTAAAACATAACTTCCATTTTCCTCCTTGCGTTCCATTCCTGGATGTCTTCATCTCGCTCATGCAGATGAAGATTGAATACTCTGGATCAACAGTCAAACACAGAAATTGGGATAGGCAAATGGGATTGTGAGCTATCTCATTTATGCAGTCCAGACATGACTTCTGCAGCCTACAAAATGAAACAAATGCTCTGGCCTGTCATTCATCTTCTCAACAGATATTAGAAACTGTCCTTAGGCACTGGTAGCAGTAAAAAAAAAAACCTACAGCAGATAAAATTTAATCTAGATGTTTCTCTTCTTCCTTAGTTTAATATGCCTTAAAAGAAAGAAAGAAAACTAGCAACTTTGAATGTAAAAGTCACAAAATGAGCACACACCGAGGCAGGCATGCAGCTTGCTTCCAACTAGCAACCTGATTCTTATGAGCATTTGTACGTGACGACCTCAGGCCTCTTTATATCATGATTGGTGGGTTATGCTTCATTCTCCTCCACCTGTTCTGCTTCCCCCACACCTGCTCCCTTTCCCAGACAGTCTCTGCTATATACCACCTACGGCGTGAGTCTATTCATAACTGCTTTTGCTATTCCGTGATTCTTGAGACAGATCTTTAAAGAGAGGAGATGAGAGATGCTGTAACTCTGGTGTGGTGTGCTGAAGTTGCTGCATTAGATCGTCTGCTTTTCTAATCCATGATCCATTTTCCTATGGGTGTCATGGCTATTCATTTAAGGTATCAATATATTTAAAACAATCTTTAATTTGGGGCTACGGAGATGGCCCAGAATCTTAATTTTATTCCTCAAAAGATTGTAAAGCCAGATACAGAGGTATGTATTTGCAATCCCCAGGCTTGGGGGCAGAGAGAAATACCAAGGAGCCTGGGGCTTTCTGGCCTGCAAACTCAGTTTCAGGATTAGAAAAACAACTTGTACCAAAAACACAGGGGAGGCTGAAGGTTGATAAAGAAAACAAAGTCATGAATAAATTCTCATTGTTTTAAGTAAATAAGAGATAGTTTATTCTGGAGCCATTTTAAATGACCATGTCCTGGTAATGCAGATTTAGGTTATCCAAAATGTGGTGTTTCACTGTGGAAGCAGTTTCATGAAGTTTGTATGATTTCACCAAGAAAAGAGAACCATAAATAGTTATGGAAGTTTAGTTATGTATAAAATGCTGTTTGGTGGACTGTTGGGTGAGGGGATGTTTAGGTCTTGCATTTTGTATTGTCTGCAGGTGTTGGATTTCTGTGGGGGATGTTTGATTGCTTGTGATCTGCACCTGAGGAGTGCATTTATTCTGAATGAATGAAAACACCTGAGCTCAGACTCTTGGGGCTCCACTGTCGTTGGCGTTGGCCAGGATGATGGTTCCCTCTGCTGAGGTCTGGCAGAGTTCGCACCTATTGTTATGCCTCCTTGAGATCCTTGCTGGATGCCACAGCAGCGAACTACTACAATAAATCAAGGCCACTTTAACATTAGTGGGTCCATCGGAAAGGAAGGTGAGGTGAGCTAGGGGAAACTTTTCTATAGACCTAAGAACTTTTGGGTTGGTGTGAGCTGGTGGGCTGCTAAGTTAATAAATTACAAAAGATTTTTATTTATTAGTCTTAGGATGTTAGTTCTCACACAGAAACAGGAAGGTAATGGCTGTTCGAAAGGGCTAGGACTGGTTCAAGACCAGGTCTTTGAACCTGAAACATTTCTGCTTCTCCACCGTGTTAAAATTGTAATTAGTAATTCAGTCTCTGCAGACATAGCTTATTTTCATTCACATACTGTACACACACGCACACACACACACACACGCACACACACACGCACACACACCTTTTTTATATGTCTGGAGAAGACTTTAAGAACTGTGAAATTTTCATATGCTATATTGGAGAATAAAACTAGACTTGAACTACAGAGACACATTCTATTCACTTGCAGAAACCCCAAAGAGCAATTTTTAATAGCACAGTCGTTTCATCAATAACCCACCCTTGCCTACTGCCATCTAAGAATGTCGAATTTAGCTATAAGCTTGCTCATTTACTTTCAAAATTATTTTAAAACCATCTTGTTCTGCTCAGGAAATATAGCCTTATAAAGACTGATATAAAATGTCATAATTGCCATGGATTTGCCTCTGGGCTGATATTATAATAAAAGTGGGGAACATCTTCTCCTTATGACTTTACTCATTTATACACTTTTTGTAGGGGAGGCACCTGCCACAGTACACACGTGGAGGTCAGAGGGCAACTTGAGAGGGGCACTTATCTCCTACACTGTGGATTGTGCACATCAGACTCACTTGTCAGTCTCCGTGTCAAGAACCTTTATCCCTGGAGAGCCATATGACACCCCAAGTTACTTCTTACTCCTAAAATATTTCTCAGTAACAATAATCATAACTGAATACTTTAGAAAAACACATCATCTTTATTTTTATTTTATCATCTTATTATTAAACTGTTGATTTATTTAATGATTAGCTGATGCATGTATTAATACAGTGACTTGTTTATTCAATTAAACAAATGACAACATTGTAGGTAAGCATTACCATCTAATGTTTAAACATGAGTTGTTCAGCAAGCAGTAGAGGTTGGAGTCATTTCTTTAGTGTATCACTTAATGCATAGAGCCCACCTGGGAGATAAGGATACAAATGCATATATTTAGGGGGATTATCAATTTTCTTTGTTAATACATGGCAATTGCTCCACAGAAGGCTTGGCACCTGGTCAGGACATAGGCTGTAACGTAAGTATATCAGAATATACATAGTTTGTTTATGTTGTTTCTATGCATGTTTACAAGTCCAAGTGTACACACACACACGTGACCACATGTCTATGAATGCTTGTGGATACCAGGAGCCTTGAGTGTCTTCCTCAACCATTCTCCATTGTCTTTTGTTGTTTGTTTTATAAGACTGTTTCTCAGATATAATTGGAGCTCACCAATTAAGGACGGCTCAGTGTCCATTGAGCCCAGGGATCTATCTGCCTCTACTATCCCAGCACTGAAAGTAATGCAAATCCCACCATACCCAAATGTATTTGGGCCACAAATTCCAGAGGTTTTGTGTAAGTAAAGCAACCACTTTAATGACTGAGCCATATCCACAACCACAAATACATTATATAAGCATGTATAATTTCCATGTGTTACATTCTATTCTTTAGGTATGTTTACATAGAACAGACAGCACAAGCTAAAAGACAAAATTGAGAGTCTATCAAACTACAACCACAAAGGAAATTATTCACAGAGTAAGGAGACATATGTTTAACAGATATATGTTAAACCAGTGGAAGATAGGAATGATTAGAAGAAAATGAAATTAATTTGGAAGGTGTTTGGAAGTGGACACATGGCAGGAGTTAGAGAAGAGAGAGGTAGATATGACGAAATACATTTTATTCATGTATAAAGTTTGCAGAAACATATTTTACATTGGTCAAAGATGGAAACCACATTTCTTGAAAGAAGTTATACAAATGACCCAAAATATATGAATTGATTTTTCTTTCTCTTTCATTCTTTTCTTTTCTTTCTTTCTTTTTTCTTTTTCTTCAAATCCCTTCACTTCTCAGGGCCTGTTTTTCTATTATACAAAATGAGTGGAATTTTTTCGAAAGGTAAAATTATTTCAATATTATTCTATATTAGACTTTCATTAAAACCATTTATTTGCTTTTTATTTTGAAAATTCCTTTAGAGTACTGTCTGCATCATTTCAATGCCAGACTCTCCACCTCTAATTCCTACTGTGCCCATCCACAGTCCCTCTCAAATCCCAGACATGTTTTTGTTTAATCATTATTGTCTCACACACACACACACACACACACACACACACACTGCTTACTGTTTCTCATACGTGTGTGATTTTAGTGTGATATATCACGTTAAGCCTTATCCTGGAAAACACTGTAGCTCTTCCTCTAGGGGTGGGACCTCGTGAGATTCCTTCATCTACTTTAGGATGTCAGCTGGTGTTGTCTTTGTAAAGGCCTTGCTAGGGTAACCATATTATTGAGATTTAGTGAGTGTAACTACTGCCACATATAGAAGACACCATAGCATATATGATGGTCCACTAGCCCTAACTATCTTTCTACTGCTTTTCTGTGGTGTTCCTTGAGCTGTGGGTGTAGGGATGTTGTTTCGTTCTCTGTATTTTAATCAGTTGTATATTTCTGTGATGGTGTCTGTCTGCAGCAAACGGAGCTTCTTTGATGAGGGGTGAGAGATATGCATACATGGGATATAAAGATAAGGATTTAGACGCTATCCCTACTACAGTGGAAGAGTACTCCAGTTTTAAAATGTGTGTATATCCATGCCCATGACGGGCATTAGTCTGGGTGCACACGCCACGTTTTATGTGTGGAGATCAGAGAACAAGCTCCGGTATTGATGCTCAACTCCACATGTTAGAGGCAGCATCTTTCGTCTGGTTAACCATGATGTACTCCAGCTATCTGTCCTGAAAGTTTTAAAGGATTCTCTTTCTTCTGACTCTCATCCCACCCTAAGGAGCTCTACTGTATCCAGCTTTATAGGGGCTCTGGAGACTTAAACTTTGCTCCTCATGTTTGGATAGCAAGTGAGTTATCCACAGAGCCATTTCATGTTATATATGTACCCCATTTTAAAATAAATGACAACCATGACCCAATTCCCAGGACAATGAACATTTTATAAGAACTTCAGGGGAGAGGAATACTTCAGGTACAAATATATATGCTAGCATGTAAGCTGGCATTGATTCGTGGTTAAACTTATGTTCAGTGATACTAAAGATCTTAATTTTAGGAGAATATGGTATATTTATGATTTTAGGTAGTCTTACAATAGTGGACTTTTGGAATAGCTTGGAAAAACTTTTATGAAAATAATGATAAAAACTGAAGGAGTTGTGTGCCTCATTGATTTCTCTTTGCTAATTATCTCAAATTAGCTTACAAAATAAGTCAGAATTCAAGAAACATCAGTGACATTATTTTATTCTTCAGGCAAAATGTACACATTATCTGTTAATAATGTTTTAAAAGTCCATGCTTCATACTCGGTTTCATTTCTTCCAGTTCTGCTTGCAATGGAAGACTTTAATTTTACACTCAGTATTCCAGAGAGGAGATTTTCTTTCTAAGCACTCTGATCCATATGTGTATAGTTATGAATCCCAAGCCATGTGCTGAAAATAAAAGAACATGAGTCAAAGGTACATACTAAGAATATATTACAAAAAATAAGCTCTATTGCTCAGGGTGACAAGAACAACATATTCCATTTTTACGATACTGCATGTTTTCCTATAAAAACATTTTGAAGGAAAAATCCTTCAAAAAGATGGATAGGCACATATTTAAAAGTGGATTCTAGACAAATAAAAATTAAATATTGTATTTCAACTCATGATTACTAAGCAGTACTTTTATTAGTCTGTCTACATGTCTTTCTGTTACCTATCATTTAAATTTCATATATCCGTCTCCTCCTCCTCCTCCTCATTAGTCTTCCTCCTCCTTCTTCCTCTTCCTCCTCCTCCTTCTCCTCCTCCTCTTCCTCCTCCTCCTCATCTTCCTTCTCCCTCCTCTTCCTTCTCTTCTTCCTCTTCCTCTTCTTCTTCCTCCACCACCTCCTCCTCCTCCTGCGCTATCAGCATCATCAGCATCCCATCATCTCCACCTCCTCCTCCTCCTCCTGCGCTATCAGCATCAGCAGCATCCCATCATCTCACTAACCTTCTGTCCTTGTTGATACCTCCATCCATTGTTAGCTGCTCTGAGAGGGAGAATCAGTTTTCTCTAGGAGTCTATTCTCTGTTGTCAAAGACCATATATTCAAGAATTTATAGGCAGCACATATTGGACTTGATGTGTTTAAAAAGAAAAGACACAAAGTCAAGTGGACAGGGAAAGGAGTAGATCTAGGTGGTGGTAAGGGAGGAGGTGAATCTGAATATCACATACAAAATTCCCCCAAAACACTGAAAATGCATAAAGATAAAAGATATTTGTCCTCTGCTGGAGAATTTTGTCATTTGTAAAAACAACTTGAGTGATACAAAAAACAATAAATATAAAACAAATACATATATACTCAATGAAACAACTGCCTTGACCATAGATTTATTTAAGTAATATATTTGGTATTGACTCTTTTCCTAAATTCTTAGGGGCTAACTTTATGTTTAGCACTCTTTCAATAATAAGAATTAGGACAAATTTTCAAATTTCACTTGAGTCTCATGAATAATCCTGCTGGTAATAAATTTCACTAGAAATGCTTTATTCAATTTTGGAAATAAAAATGCTTTGTGTTATAAAGGAGATATGCATAGAAATATATTGCTAAATTATTGTGGCATAGAATTATATTACACAATAATATTTACTCAAATATTGGGGAATGCAATTATAAACTAAAGCAAACTGGTTGTTCATAATTTGAAATGTGTCTCTTATCTCCCTCTACTAATTCTAGATGAATGGCTAGGTCTAAGTCCCAGAATATTTCAACTGCACTAGTCCTGAGGTCTAGAGACTAATAGATACATTAGCCAGATGGGGGAAGGAGTCCCCCACTCCTAGGCTATTATGGTAGGACTGTGGAGACAAGTAGATACATCCAGGAAAGAATCAGGCACATTCCTGTGACTTGGAGTTGAATGATTTTGCAAGGACCCCTGAAATAAGTGCTACAGACAAACTGCTAATAATCTACTGCAATATCTTCTTGGAGCTTCAAGAAAATAAGTTTACAGACCCTAATATTGAGGGTATATCACACACTCAAGTACCACTTGTGGGGCTCTGGTAATAACTTGTGTTTATCTGAAATAGAGACAAGACTTCCTCCTCAAAGTCTTCTCTGATTGTGACCTGGACTTTAATTTAGAAGCAATAAAGAGAAATGGGGTCAGATACCAAAGAAGGCAAAGTTGCTTTACCTTTGATGGTCCTTGCCTTAAGACAGGGAATCACAGAGACCAAGAAAGATACCTTTGAAATTTGAAGGGAACTGAGTTCAACATTCACAAGGTTATCCTCTCTAGGGACTTCATCATAGGTTTTAATGTCTGACTTCTTTCTCTTCTGACTTTGGAACAAAGAACACAGAGAAATGGTATGAACCAGGGCTTTTAATTCTTTCTACTCAAAAGTTCTGAAGACATCCATAGCACTTGTGAAGTTATATCTTGCTTGAGTCTTTCCTGGTCCAATCATTGCACAAAGAGAGTGTTTGTAACCTGAGCAGTGGACAGTCTGTGTACAGGATTTGATCTCTAGGTGTAGATTATTTTGTTTATCTTCTTTAGAAAAAAGACACCAAGTAGAATAATAATCAGTGCTAATAATCTAAGCCTTGGGATGTTTCTTCCTGAAAATACTGGTAGGATATTAGACACTGACCCCAGGAGAGAAAGGTAGTCTTGTAAATTTTACAAGGCATATGTCATTGTCATGTAAAATAAATACTTAATCCTGCTGAGAACCCTGCAAGCCAGGTTACAGCACGCAAGGTCTAATTGATCTCTCCAGTCATTGGCAGTAGTTGCTTGCATTCCCCACTGGGGTGAACCTACTTTTAAAAAGGGCTCAGCAGCTTGAGAGAATCCTCAGAAGAAGGGTTTGTAGATACTGGTAGTTGGTAATGCCACTTCACACCGGCAGAGTGAGGACCTAGACAAAAATATGGAAAAGTTTGAAACCTGAATTCATGATACCTGATTTTCATGCTACCTAAATTAGCTTTATAGCTTCTCTTCTTTCATAAATAAGTTTTATTTATAACACTTTATTTAAGAAAGCTAAATTGCCCTACGACTAATCATAAAAATTTTCACAAAATAATCTTGAAGTGAGCATGTGAGATGATTGCATGGGTAAAGATACCTCCTATGCAAGGCTGATGATCTGAGTTTAATCGAAGGAACACCTGTGAAAGGCTGGACGTGGTCATTTGCAACCATAAGTCCAGCACTCCTATGGTGAAGTGGGAGGCAGAGGCAGGAGAAACCCTGGACACTGGCCAGCCTACCTGGAGTGCACTTTACAGAGCAGGAGACTGAGGTAGAGTTGAAGGTCCCAGGGACCTAGAGGTGACAGTGTTAGGCCTGAGAAGACAAGGCTAAAATCAGCCCTTCTTTATTAGCTTTCTGAGAAAACTGCAGTGGTTTCTTCTATAATAGGCACACGAGTTTCTACTCTCAGAAGCAGTGTGCAGTGCTACCCTTTCTCCATATCCTCACCGTATTTACTTCCTGTGCTTTGAGTAAAAGCTGCTGGTACTGGTGTGAGGTGGACTCTTAAAGTGATTTGACTTCCATTCCCCTGACTGATGAAGGTATTGAAAAAAAATTCCAATATTTTGGGAATTTTTGATTTTTCATTTGAGAATGGCTTATTCAGTTCATTAGTACATTTACAGATTAGGAGGACTTTGAGATGTGTTTAATTGTTGCAGTTCATTAGATAGTTTATGTACAATTTCCTATTGTATAGATATAAAGAATTTTCTCCTATTCTAAAGACTTACTCTGGTGGTTGTTTCCTCTGCTACACAAAAGAATTGTTATGTATTTCCATTTGCTAATTATTGGAATTATTTCTTATGCTAGTATGATCCTCTTCAGAAGATTTCTGCTAAGGCCTATATATTGAAGCAAAATGGATAGCAGTGAAAGAATTATCCTTACCGATATAAGCCATACTGAGGAAAGCAGATACCACATTTCCTCCAAAATGCACATCTTAAATTTTAATGCTGCTGTAGGTCATGAAAAGAAAGGAGATAATGATTTTACAGGGCTAAATAGTAAAATGCTGATATTTTGAAGAAGAATAGCCCCCATAGGCTGATATGTTTGAATATTTGGTCCCCAGTAAGTGTAACTGTTTGGGAAGGATTATGAGATATGGCCTTGTTGGAGGAGGAATATCACTGGAGATGGGCTTTGAGGTTTCAAAAGCCCATGCTGAGCCTATTCTTCCTTTCTAACTGCGAGCAACTTGTGGATCAGATGTGAGATCCCAGTTACTGCTCCAGCTTCACCCCACCACGATGATCATCCCAGTTACTGCTCCAGCTTCACCCCACCACGATGATCATGGACTAATCACCTGAGCCTACAAGAAAGTCCCAAATTTAATGCCTTTTTCCAAGTTGTCTTGGTTTCAACATAGTAATAGTAGCCTTACCTAAGCTATTTCCCCTTCACACACTGTCTTCAGTCACCATATATAAATTTAAACTCAAATTTTAGACTAGGACAAACATTCTGCTTGCCAGAAGGACCCTGTGTATCTACCTGACTTTGTTCTACTTAATCCAAATACAAACTTGAGGCCCAGCCTGATCCACTACCACATCCTATGTCCAGATTGTAAATGAAAGTACTGAAAGAAGTCCAAATGTCCAGATCTTATTGCAAAACTACAAACAATATAAAAACTCAAGTAGTCCTGTTCTCCTCAAAATCTACCAGTCCCATATAAAAGTTCAGCAATGAGAAATACCTAGATGAACTCAGAGACAGATAATGTAAAAGAACAGTCATAAACTTCAAAGAATTTGAAGAGTTTTAAGAACATATAAAGAAGATATCAATGACTTTAATAAGAATAAATGCGTGCTTGATGTCCAAAAATATTACAAGCGTAAGGTTGATTAAATGAGGAAGACAATCCACAAATTGAATAAGAAACTCAATAAAGAGTTAGAAATACTAAAGAGAACTGAAATTATGATGCAATTGAAAACCACAGTGACACAACTAGAAATCTCAAATTGAATGAATCAAGCAGAAGGTAGAATATTAGGACTCACAGATAAAGTCGAAGATCTTGGTCAAATAAGGAATATGAAAAATTATCTCCTGACACACATACACAGAAAAGGCACATACAAGAAATGTTGGACATGAAAAGACCAAACCTTCAAATTATAGGTATAGATGAGGGAAAAGATTTAAAAGTCAATGGTATATACCAGATCTTCAACAAGATCATAGACCATAGAAGAAACCTTTCCTAAACTAGAAAAGACACACTCATAGAGATATGCAATGCACACAGAACATCAAATAAACAATACCAGAAAAAAAAACTCCTCCTCAGCACAGGATAGTTAAAATAGTAAGTATACAGAACAGAAATGCAAAATTTTCAAGAGAAAAATCACAAGTCACATATAAAATAATTGCTTATCTAATTAGCTTCCAATGTCTCGATGGAGTCTTTAAAAGTCAGAAGACCCTAGAATACATTCCAAGTGCTAAGAGATAACAACTGCCATTCTATACTGCTGTAACTAGCAAAACTATCTCCCAGAGTTGAAGGAGAAAGAAAAACATTCCATGAATGTTTTTAATGGCCTAAATGCAACAGACCAAAACTAAAGAAATACAGGAAGCAATATTTTGATTTGAAGAGAGGAACTAACAAACAAAGAGAGACTATAGAAAGAAATTAAATGAAAATACATAAAATTATACAATGTACTACTAAGAACACAAATATCAATAACAAAATCAACAGCAGGACAAAAATAATTAGTATACAACCTTCAAAAATAACTAAATTGGAATGGCCTTAATTCTATAATCTGATGGCACAGGCTTGCTGAAAGGATCAAGAACCAAATCTGTCAATCTGTTCTCTACAAGAACATTTAGCTCTAAAGATAGGCACAGCCTTAGAGTAAAAGACTGAGAAAAGCACTCCAATCACACAGGACCAAGAACCTGTGACTGCTATCCTAATATCCAACAAAACAGATTCCAAACTAAAACCAGTCAGAAGAGATTTTAAAGAATATTTTATTCTAAAGAAGGAAGCAATTATTCAATGGGACTTTATGGTCCTAAACATAACATACACATGTATACACACACACACACATACACACACACATATACACATACATATGTGTGTGTATTTTTGGGTACATAGTGTACACACACACATATATACATATATGAACATGTATATGAATGTATACATTCAGGAACCATCCCCAAATTTCTGGGATATATCTTATATTAATATAAATATATATGTATATATACTTATATATCATATAATATTCTATATTATGTGTGTGTGTTAAATCACATTAATGGACTTAAATACAAAAAGACATGATCATCTCAACTGATGCCTGAAAATCATTTGACAACATCTAATGCATGATCCAAGTCAAAAAGAATTTAGAACTAGAGGGAACATACTTCAACACAATAAAGGTTTTTTTGTTTTTTTGTTTTTTTTTGTTTTTTTTTGTTCTTTATAAAATCAAAAATATACCACCAACATTATCCTGAATGAAGATAATAAGCTTAAAGAAATTATATAAACTTTAATAAACTTAAAGAAATCCCACTGAAAGAAGGAATGAGATAGGGTGTCCACTATCAGCAGTCATTTTCAATATTTTACCAGAAGTACTAACAGAAAAACAATGCATGAAAAAAATTAAAATGTAGAAAAGAAGGAAAGAAGGCAAACTAACCCTATTTTCTGATGACATCATTTATAGATTCCAAAATTTCTACCAGAAAACTTCGAGAAATGATTATGAATTTTAGCTATGTGTCAGCATACAGAATTATCACATTTTTCACAGAATTGGAAAAAAATATCCTAATGTTCTTATAGAACAAAAAAACAAACAAACAAAAGATACTGGATAGCTGGAACAATCCTGAGCAAAGATAGTAATTCTGGAGTGATTACCATGCAAGATGCCATGATATATTATGGAGCCACAATAAGAATAATATGATACTGACATTAAAACAATACTCTGTCCCATTGAAAAGCATTCCAAGACCCAACCATTAGAACATATAACTATAGTCATCTAATATTTGAGAACAATGTCAGAAACATACACTGGGTAAGAAAGCATCGTCAGTACATGGTATGTGAAGAACTGAATGCTCATATGTATAATGAAATTGCATCCATACCTCTCACCTCTCACAGAAACTAACTCCAAATGGACCAAAGACTTAAGTGTGAAACCGGAAACACTGAAATTCGTGGAAGCCACCCATTAGCCCACAGGACGTGGGTGTGGATAGGACTTTATGAATAGGACCCCATTTGCCCAGGAATCCAGGCCAACACTTGAAAGGTGGGAACTCATAGAATTACAAAGCTACACAGCCAAGCAATCAATTAAGTGATGAGGAAGCTGACTGAATAGAAGAGAAACCTCCTAAGTATACATGTGAAAAAGGAATAATAACCATATAAAAACTCAAAAAAAAAGAAAAAAACTGATTAAAAACAAAACAAACAAACAAAAAAAGCATTCAAAAAATTGGTTTGGGACCTGAAGAGAGTTCTTAAAAGAAATTAAAACAACTAAGAAATACTACATAAAGTGTTCTTCATCCCAAGCAAGCAGAGGAATGCAAATCAAAATGACTTTGAGATTTCCTCTTTCCCCAATCAGAGTAGTAAGATCAACAAGTCAAATGACAAGAAATGACAGTGTAAGGAAAAAGGGCATTTATTTAGTCTTCGTGGGGTTGCAAAATGGTCCAACTATTTGGAATCAGTGTAAAGAACAATCCAAAAGCTAAAAATAAATCTCCAATAAAACCCAGATATACCACCCTGGACATATGGCAAAAGGACCCAACAGCTACTCTTTAGATTCAACCATGGTCATTGTCACTCTTTTATGATAGCTAAAAATAAAATAAAAATCCTTCAATTGATGAATGCATAATGAAAATGTGGTACATGTACACTATGAAATGCCATTCAGGTATAAAAGAAAATGAAACTGAAATTTCCAGGTAGATGAATGGAGCCAGAGAAGATTACATTGAATGAAGCAACCCAGACTCAGAAAGATAAATATCACCTGTCCTCTCATCTGCAGTGGCTACTTCCAAATCTTCAGATGAGCATCCAACCTGGAGTAAATTCTGAAACTGGACAGTATAAGATTGCCGTGGTGGGAGGTGGAGCAGGAGAGAGGGGAATGAGAAGGATACAGATATGTGATCATGAAATGAAAGGTAATTAGGGAGTAGAAGGGAAATATGTAATAAAAGAAAGACAGGGAAGAGGGTAAAGTCAGAGTAAAATGTCTGAAAACACGAGGAATCATAGTACTATCTACCTAAAGTTAATGTAAGGCTCTGCATATACATACATACATATATAGGCTAAGTGGAATTTTCTCATCTGAGTTGACACTGCTTCTCCCAAGGCCCAGAGACTATGTAACAAAAGCTCCACCACCATCTATGAGAATCTCTCTTTTTATTTGTTGGTCAAAAGACTCTCAAAATATTGTTGGCTACTGATGTCTTTAGTTGCCTCCCAGAGGTGGAAGGGAAGTCAATATATCTGTAGAGATCATTTACTTTAGATATAGGACCTGCAGAATCTGAGTTGCATTTGACATGAAAGCCTGCTCCCTAAAGACTAGCTTTCATGGTACACGGGGTGAAAAAGTTATATTTATATATTTAGTAATGGGTGCATGTGCATGTGTGTGTGTTGGGAGGGGATGTAACAGCAATAAAAGAAAAATAGTCTATCAATTTGAGAGAGAGCAAGAAAGGAGGAGTTACATGGAGGAGTTGACAGAAGAAAAGGGAAGGGAGAAATGATATGATTATATTTTAATTTAATTTTTTTAAGCCTGAAAAATAACAACAAATAAAGAAAGAAAAAAGGGGGAGTGGAGGAATCGATGCCCAGCATCGACCTTGCACCTACACACACATATAGAAGTCGGAGGAGAAGAGAAGAGAAGAGGACAGGAGAGAAGGGGAAGGGAGAAGGAAGGGGAGGAGAGGGGAGAGAGAGGGGAAGAGAAGAGAAGAGAGGATCAGGAACATGATGTGTGCTAATGATTCTAGTGCTGGGAAAATGGAGATGGAAATATCCATGGAACTCAGTAGCTGTCCAGCCTAGCCTACTTAGCAGGAAGAACCAGCAATGAATGACCCTCTCTCCAGAAAATTGACAGCCCCTTAGGATGGCATCCCAAATTTTCTTCAGAGTCACAGAGCACACACGCATATGAACCTTCACATGGTGAACATCCACATCAACCTAATAAAACATTCTTAAATGTGACCTGACGCATCTAGAAAGAAAGAGATAAGTTGAATTAAAAGGAAAGGTGAAAGCTTACCACCACATCAATATACAAATAAGAAGGAAAAGAGAGAGAGAGAGGAGGAGGAGGGTGAAAGTGGGGAGGAGGAAGAAGAGGGAGAGATGGAAAACAAGAAGGAGGAGGAAGAAGGTAGGAAGGAAGGGAGGGAGGAAGGAGGGAAGGAGGAAGGGAAAGGCTTATATTTACTTGCCATTCAGGGAAGTCAGGCCAGGAACTCAAAAGCAGAAACCTGGGAGCAGGAAGTGAAACAGAGACCATGGAGGAACACTGTTTACTGGCTTGCTCCCTATGACCTGCTTGGTTTCTTTTCTTATACAACTCAGGACCACCAGCCCCAGAGTGGTATCACCCTCTCCCCCATCATTAATCAAGAAAATGCCTCCACAATCTTATGGAAGCATTTTTTTTTTCTTACCAAATGTTGGACTGAGTCATGAAGACCATAGTTGGATGACATAGGTATAAATAGATGTAGATACAGGTACGTAAATAAATATATGTACATATACGGACAGTGCTAGAGGAATAAGTACAGGTACATAGGTAGAGGCATAGATATCATCTAGCTACCTAGGTCTGCTTGGAATTACGACCATATGTTGTGCATAAATTCTAATATTGTGTCAATGAAAACAGCAATATTTATTTCTATATATTTGCTCTATCCAGTGCTTTCTATGTAACAACATTTCATTATTAAATAGTTCTATACCTTATTATTGCTGATGAGAACACAAAAACTAAGAAAATATTAATGTACTTTTCAGCTGGCATGAAATTTAAGAAAAATGTTACTGACTGCATTCTTCTTAATTTCCTACATAACATTTACACAATGTAAAAATTGAATTAGAGGGCTGAGATTTCTAATGGTTCAAGTTGTTATGATGTGAGTATATATGACATAAAGTATATGTTCTCCTTTATGATGCAGTCAAGTGTGTGTGTGTGTGTGTGTGTGTGTGTGTGTGTGTGTGTGTTTCCAGAAAGACTGTGCAATAACACAAGGAATTTCTGTTTTGCCCTCCACAGAGACTCCTATTTTTTATATTAACTCTCACAGATACTAATTAATCCAGCATGGCTGAGGTGGCACTCCAGCAAGTAAACAATCCAGTGAAGAAGTAGAGAAAATGTTTATCTTTCTTTGAAATCACGAGAGACTATCTAAAAAATCACCATTTTGTCCTCAGCCAATTGGAAGGTCTGGGGTTCCGTCATCTGTGCTAAAACCAGGTGACTTGGGAACTGTTGCACTTGCTCTGTCTTAGTTACCCTCATTTACAAGATTAAAGCGTGGTAGGAGTAGGTTGGGATTGTGATTTAAATGCTTATGACACTAGGTGAGTACACTCTAATACACTGTAGCTGTATCCAATGTCCTAAGTGATAAGAAGTGTGTGGTCATGAAGATTTTGATATTTGGGGTGTGTAGTGCAGGATTCAGCACTCCAGAGGCTGAAGCAGGAAGATCATAATTTCAAAGACATCTTAGACTACATCACAGACCCTGTTTGGAAACACAGGGCTGAGAAGGATGCAAGGCTGCAGATCACCACTTTCCAACACGTACCATGCCCTGGCTTGGATTTCCAGCACCAGAAATTAAATTAAAATACTCTAATCAATGTTTATTAGAAATGTAAAGCTGTCTGTTAGTACAGATGAAGTGGTAAATAAACAGCTGAGTGTAAATGAAGATCTTTGTCAATCATTTGTTCAAATTAAGTTGGCTACTGGCACTTAGGAAAGAATCAATTGTGGGCCCTTCTGAACTTTTCTCTTTGTGTGGTTATGGTTATGCACGTGTGTGTGTGTGTGTGTGTGTGTGTGTGTGTGTGTGTGTGTGCAGTCTACACAAGGGTGTAAGTCATCTTGGTCTATCACTCACTACTTGCCTCATTCTTTTAAGACATGGTCTCTCACAGAGCCTGGAACTAGGTTGGTGAGCATGGGAACCTAGAGACCTATGTGTGTCTGCCTCCATAGGGTTTAGTTTACAAGTACAAGAGGCAATACTTGATCTATTTCGTGGATTCTGAACTGAAATCCATTCAGTGTTCTTACACCATGACTTATCCGTCCCCTGCCTCCATCCCCTAGTTAAGGACTTTTGAGGGAAGCAGAAGTTATTCAGAATTAGACTAATAAAAGGTATGACTCAAAGGCAGAAGCTTATATAACCTCTGGATCAAAAAGTTGCTATGCTTTCCAGTTGTAAATTAACATTATTTAATCCAGTTCTCTATGATGTTTCTTCAGACTAAAGCTCATTAAGTTGTAAATAGTTAATTCTTGTGACACAAAAATCACATATCCTATCTTAAAACTTAAAAAAAAGCTTCAAACAATAAACTACCTGTTACAGAGTAAAACATTCAAATCTGTACAATATGCATATATAAAATTTGCTCTCTCTCACCTCTACTTGTCTGACAAAGCCCCTCCTCCAAGGGCTTTGTAAAACTGACTTTCTGTATTCTTCGTGCAATTTGACTGCTGTCAGATCCTGTTGCCTCTTCTTTCTTCTCGTCCCATTAGGGGGACATCACTTTACTATTCTAACAGGATTCATGCATTTAGGTAATGTGGTGATAAATACAACATACCCTCTTATGTCCCAGAGAAGCATATCAAAAAAATAATTATGTACATCAGCTAGAAAACCATTTTAAGGGTTATTGCTTTAAATGACAACTTATTGGAAACATCTTATCTACTGTAGTGGCTCAGGAAGGATAATAGAGAAGCATACTCATTGGTGAGAACTCTTCCAGACCTCAGCAGAGGGAACTACCATCATGGCAAGTGCCATACTAGACAATGTGGAACCCTGAGCATCTGAGCTCAGGTGTAATTTTATTGAGTCAGAACTCCTTAGATGTTCTGCTGATAGCACATGCAGACCAGGACTAATCAAACATCCTCCACATAAATCAAACACCTGCAGACAATACAAAACAGTAAGACCTAGGAAGCCCCTCACCCAACAATGCACAAAACATTTTATACATAACTAAAACTTCTACAACTATTCCCCTTCTCTGTATAAGCCAGTCAAAAAAAATTGCTTTATCCCTACAACACAATTTAACACTACACCAGCAAAACCATTTACAAAAAGAATAATCACAAGGGTGGTTAGTGCAGAGGACCAAATGAAACCAAACATCTATGGAGCTTTTCACAATGTTTTTGGATAGCAGAAAACATTATCAATGTCAAATTATCTGGAATTCATTCACAATGTTCTAGGCTCCTCTAAAGGGCTTGGGTCATTTTTCTGGCCCTACCTCTGATTCTGCAGAACACACAGCTTGTCTTCCACGCTCTGGCTGGCTAAACAACATAAAGGTGAGTAAAGTAGAGGGGATTAAGGAGAGGGACATAGTGGGCAGCGTATGAGCACAGAGGGTGCAGAGCCTTCTGTAAGGGATCACACACATTCAGGGAATATTTGCATTTCAATTTGAATAGACCTACCACTTGGGTTAGGGTTAGGGACTCTTTCTTACCCTCTTATTGTTATGCTGGGGCAAGCCAGGTGGCAACCAGTGACACTTTCTTAGGTCCAAAAAGCTTTAATTTTTCACTATTTCAGTAGTATTCACTGTGTTAATTCTAATCTTTTTGAATCATGGCAGTGTGGCATACTGCACTCACAAATATACCATTTTATCAGGTGTTCCGTTCAAAATAACCACTGCACTGTGCAAATGACCATATATATTCATAAATGCCTCTTAGAGAAGCTGAACTTTTCCCCATAACTTTTTTTTGGAAGAACCTGTGGGCTCCTAGTAGAGAGGCAGCATTGCTCAGTAAGTGGTCACTCAAGGATGCTTAATGAGAAGCAGCTTGTGAAGCAAGCAGGCTATAGAGGAGGGTTGAGAGCAGGCCTGCATGAGTGCAAAAGGAAGAAGAGTGGAATCTTCAAGGAAAGGGAAGTCCTGCACCTGGGAGGTTCTGGAGAGCAGAGAAACAATCTGGGTATCTGACCTGGTTCATTCTCAGGGAACAGACCCTGGATATGTCTATGATCTAGGTGATGCAGTTAGAATAGCATACTCAGTCCTCAGCACCCAGGCTGGAACCCATGCAAGAAGAGCAGCCTTAGAACTACCCACAGGAGCCCCAGGTACTGAAAACCAGGCAGGCCACTATGAGAATTTGACTTACAGCAAGGGCAAGGGCACAGGTTAGGCTCCCTCTCCCTCTTTTCTTCTGTCCCTCCCTTTCTTTCTGGGATTTGCTCCCTGAATTTCCTGAGATAGTCCTTTGCATGTGTAGGTAGTTACATAGTGCACCCCTAATTTCTGATACAAGGACTACCTGACTCGGAACATCTGAGTGTCTACTTCCCTGGCTGGGCAAATTAACTGGACAAACAGGAAAGAAGAGAGTATTGTGGTGGGAATTTAGTATGCAATGAAATCTTCTCTTCTGTTTTAAATTTGTAGATGAAAAATGCAATAAAATCTTCTCTATAACTATTGCAAATGTTGCCACCGTTCCTTTGAAGATTTTTGTCATTGTTGTAAAGATGTCACATTTTGGATCAGCTACCATCTCAAACCAGTGTCCATTTGTCAAGAATCCCACCCTCTGCTTGAAAGGTGACCTGTTTTATGGACATTCTTAGTCACTCCATCAGTATTTCAACATCTCTTTTACTTCTCAGTTGAGAGACTTCTCCAAGTCCACAGTCTCTAATCTGCTGTCCCTGCTCCCATTCCCAATCACATGTGGCTAACAGGACTTCCACAGGACCTTCTACAAGTAGGTGTGAGCCAGTGACTCATGGCTCAGCAGCAACTGTGGGCACAGCTTCCAGTTTTCAAGCTCATAGCTCCTCTCACAAGCCTGACTTCAGGAGAAATTGGTTCCCTTTAGGAGAAACAGTGCTTGCTCCTCCAATATATTCTCTCTCATTCATTCTCTCTCTCTCTCCCTCTCTCTCTCTCTCTCCTTCTCTCCCTCCTTTTCCTTCCCCTGTTCCTCCCCTCTTTTCTCCTTCCCTCCCTCATTCCTACCTTCTTTCTCCTCTCCTTTCTCTCTTCTTGCTTTTTGCTCTCTAATTCTCTCTCTAGCTCCCTTGCCTCCTTGACCACATCTGCTCACCTAGTCTAAACTCTAAACGGGCTCTGTTTTTTTTTTTTTTTTTCACTTTACCCTACCTTTCAAGACTTGGAGTCCTGAATATCCAGGAGGCAGAAGCTTGCTTGTTCTGTGTGACAATTCCCTCTAGATTAGAGTCATTCATGGTCCCTCATGGCAGAGCGCTACATCCAACCTCTCCAGCTCCACAATAGGAACCTGTGGACAGGATCACTGCACACACTCGGGTTCCGCCGGCACCCACGCACCCACGTGGGCGTCTCCAGCCTCATCAGCAGGTGCCTGGCTGTATGTAGCTTGGGTTCTGGAGCACTCTCCTGTCTCTTTTCAAAGCCTGGCTCTTGGTCTTCTCTGAGGGACTCCTGCCTCTATTTCCTGTCTCTATTTGCTGTCTGCCTAGATGGGTCTTTCCCCTCTCCGCTACCTCTCCACTGTATCCCAGCTGGGGCTCAGTCTGCGCGGAGTGCTGCTGGCAAGGGAGGGTCCCTCACCCGCTGTGGGTGCACAGCGCAGGAGAAGCTTGCACCTCTGTAGTCAGCACTGTCGGGGTCGGCAGAGGCCTGGGATCTAGTGAGCGATCCCCTTGCTTCTGGACAGGGAAGGAGACTCCCCAGTACCGCGTGCTCCAGCCCCCAACCCTAGGACACTGTCTCTGTTTACTGTGATTTCGCATTCACCTATTCGTATTTTTACAAATCGGAATTCTTTCTGCCGTTTTTCCCAGCAACTCCTTCCTCCTCGGAGTTTCACGCGCAGTGCGCGCATTGGTGTGTATTGGGGTGGGGTGATCCGTGGTTGTTTTTGAACGTTTTTGAGTAATTTTTCCGAGAAAGATACATTTCAAGGGCTTGCGCCTTTCCTGGAGTAGTTTGGTGGGATTCTCCTAGGACTCTCTTCTAGTGATTAATCTTACAACTTTTATCACTTTCCTTTTCCTTTCGGCACCCGGGCCTCCGTTCTTAGACCAGCCGGCTAAAAGGCGAAATCTTCACCCTCTAGAAGACAGGAGACTAGAAAGCTCCAGTTGGAGGGATGGGAGACAGAGACACTTCTAACCTTTAAAAAGTGGAAAATCGAACTCGAAGGGGTATTTTCTCATGGTGGCCCCTCCTCCTTCCACGTCTTTCATCCTCCACCGAAATGCAGCGGGGAATCTGCAAAGCTCCTCTCGCCCCTTCTGCGGGAGCTGGCTGAGTGAAGGAGCCCAGCCTGGTCCTCACCCCCTCCCCCTCCCCCCACGAGCCAAGCCGCTGAGATGTCCTTGCTGTCGCCGCCGCCCCATTCTGCCGCGCACCAGCCCCGGGGCCACCGGCTGTGCTCAGCTGCCCAGTCTCACCCTGGCTTCAGGCTTCCTGGAGGGTCTTGCAACCCAGAGCTATGACTAAGGCGCTCACTTGGTAACTCTGCCATATTCCTGCTCTTTCCCTCCCTCCCTTCCCCTCCCCTGTTAACCACCCCCGTGTTCCCCTCCACCACCCTTGAGCCCTCCCCCGCCCCCAGACGCCCACCCTTAGGCTTCTTTTCCTGCAAGATCGCAGAGGTGGCGCGCAGCCCGACAAGCCCATGACGGACCCTTGCCTCCTGTCTTCAATGCCTCAGCAGAAGACCTCCAAAGGCTGGAGCGAGGAGGGCTGCTGTTGGGCTTCCTCCCGTAGACGCTGCTCGGACCTGGTTCTCGTGGTGGATGAGACTGGCGACTGAGCAAACCCCTGCTGCTGCCTTCGCCTTCTCCCGCCCAGCTGTTGCCGTCGGTCGGGACCGGCCCCCGCCTTGCGCCTTCTGCTGCCCGGCCCAGGTCGGGTCCCGGCTTCGGGCGCCCCGGGGCTCGCCCCGCGCCTGCCGCCGCCCGCGCGCCGACTGCCCGCCGCGTCCTCCTGACAGCTGCGGCGGCGGCGATGATGCAGAGGAGGAGGGTGCTGCCGGCGGCGGTGCTCATGGTGGCGGTCGGCGCACGGGTGTGATGCCAGCGTCATGGTGGGGATGCTGGCTTCGCGGCGGTGAGAGAGCTGACGAGGGCGAAAGCCAGCCACGGCGGAAGACAGACCGGTTCGGATCGCCTTCTCTCCTCTCTCGCTTTCCCTCACTGTATTTTGCCCGTGGTTTGCATATTTAAAATCTCTGGACTCCATCCTCTCCCTACCACCGAAGTCTCCCCGTTTCTAAATGGAATTAGTGGAGATCGGAGCCTCTGGTGTAACGCACAGACATGATCTATGGACGCAGTTTGTTTCACAGTGAGTACCTCTCCAGCAGTGCTAGTCGGTTCCCAGGGTGCTGCCACCTCACCTCTTGGCCCCATGCGCTGGGAAAAGCCCTGCCAACCGCTCCAGCCAGACCCCGCAGTCCCTTGGAGTCTGGGGCAGATGTAAACTTTCGGTACTGCAGCATCATACAGCCTGGCGGGGGCGGCGCGCAGAGTGGCGCTGGACCTCAGAGTTGGGCAGGGAAAACCATCTCTCCATAAGCAGGATCTCTGGGTGGTCCAGCGGGACATGTAGTTAAAAAGTGGACACGTGCAGGAGATGCTGGACCCCAGAGAAGATTCAGGTGGAAGGGTGGGGGGTGGTAAGCAGGGCTGATCTTTGCTGGGTAAGAAGGAATAATCCTCCTTTGTGGGGTTCGAGGGTTCAGGCGGGGCCCACCCTCCATCCCCCAGGTAAGCTAGTGCATGCCTGAACCTAGGGGCTTCAGGAGGAGTGCATACCAGCACCTCTCCCCCATAAAGCTCTAACTCTGCTTCGGAGTATGGTAAAGCCTCAGGGTGAGGTGAGGAGGAGCTGAAGCAAACAGATTCAGAAGTCATTAAAGGCAATGTCAAAAATGTGTTGTGGGAATGTGACATTATGAAGCAAGGACAGGTGGGCTAGACCTGTACCACTCAGTGATGAGACGCACTTTGTCCGCGAGTTCAATACTGTTCAGGTCCACTGCGTGATTCCATCAAAACAGGAAAACAGAGTAAAAAGGCCCAATGTACAGGCTGATATGTCTGGAACCCCTGTGTGAATGCAGTGAGGGAGGCTTTTGTAGAATTACAGCAAGTTAAGAAAGATCTATCTGCACACACATACACACACACACACATTCTCTTTCTTTCTCTCTCTCTCTCTCTCTCTCTCTCTCTCTCTCTCTCACACACACACACACACACACACACACTCACACTCACACGCACCGGACTGATCATTGTATCTTAAGAGTAGATGAACTTGGCCAAAATATAAAGCAGTGCAATTGATAATTCCTCAAAACTTAATGTCAGACGCAGAATATTTTTTCTGAGAATAGTATTTAGGCACAGACACTTAGGCTCTTTTCTGTGATTTAGACAGGATGACTGAACTCTGCCTGCACTTCCTCTCTCAAAATCACTTTTAGGTGGAAATGGACAATGGAAGGTCTTTTATGTAATTGGTCAAAATAAATAATAAAAATGAAAGAGAAGAGGAAATGCCAGTTATTACCAAGACTAGATGTTTTTTAGCACTTAGCCAATTTCAGGTTTTCTAGACATTTTTGAGTGAAGGAGGAACGAGTAAACTGAAGTTTAGGTCATCCCAGCATTGCAGACTTAATTGTTCAGTGACAGACCAGAGTCTCTGACCCTGAACTGACTTCATGGATGCTTCTAGAAATCCCATCTCAGAACTGTTGTCTGCTTCTGGATGATGGTCCACTCAGAATCACAGTTCAGGTTAGAAATGATGAATTTTTACGGCTGGAGAATGTCAAAAAACAGGGCAGGTTGGTAGTTTGGTTAGTTTTTGTGAATAAGCAAAAGCCAAACTACCACAAACAAACAAAACCCTTTCAGTGTCTGTCTTAATACCTCCAGCAATCCACTTTGATCTGCTTTCTCATGTACTCCCGCCGCTTGTCATAGGCTTTGCAGGGTTGTTTATGTTCTGAAACCCAAGCTTATTGGCAGCGTATTAGGGTTGGGTCACAGAGATTTGGCTCTTTGATTTCTCTTCCTCCTACTTGTGGCCCTTCTTTTCCTCTAAAGATACTAACAAAGCTCTTAGCCAAAGATCCTTTACTGAACAGAAATCTAGAAACCTCATTGCAATCCGTGTAACATTTGCTGAGTGCAAGATTGTCTATAGCATTGGAGAGTTTGGGTCTCATCCATTCTAAATAGGAAGTACTTCCTTATGGGAGTCCCATATTTTCCTTTGAATGTTTTGAATTAGATTTCCAAAGTTCTAACTCACCTTTGTAAGGCTTAACAATGATGAAATTATCCTATTTTGGTATCATCTTATCTGTAAATTATCTTGTAAGATTTGGTCATTTTTGGTGTGAGTTCTAAATTTCTAATTGTTCTTTTTTGTTTCAGTTATAGCAAGTTTAATCATCCTCCATTCGTCTGGAGCAACCAAGAAAGGAACAGGTGTGTTTCTTTGGAAAAATTCAATGGAGATTTCTAATTATTTTGCATTTTCTCATCTCACTGAATACCCATTATATTCCAGAATAACCTGACACCTCATAGTGTGTACGATTGACTGGCTTTACTAAAAGACCATTTCTAATTTAATTTACTAATGGACGTTATGAGACTATACTCTCTATTTTTGGTGTTATAAAATATGGGATGATGATTCTTTTTAAAAATTTGTTTTATTTAATAGAAAAACAAATCACCTCAGAAACACAGAAGTCAGTGCAGTGTGGAACTTGGACAAAGCATGCAGAGGGAGGTGTCTTTACTTCTCCCAACTATCCCAGCAAGTACCCTCCTGACCGAGAGTGTGTCTACATCATAGAAGGTAAGAGCCTGACTGCCTCCAGGTTCTAAATGTGTGGTGAGAACAGACTCATTACAAAACTGATTTTAGAGATACTGAACACAACAATCTCTCAGTGAACAAATCTAGAATCAGGCTAGTTGCTGGAATTATTAGAAATGGGTTATGAATACACAAATATCTGATAAATGAAGCAAGTCCAAAACCTAAACACTTCTTTTGCATTTAGAATTACTGTGTGGTTGAAAGATTATGTTAATTTATGACATTTTGAGAAATTAATATTTAACTAATTTAACAATAATTATAATAACCCGTATGTGTGCAAATGTTTTCTTCAATGTTATCAAGCAACAGAGAGCCATGTGGATGGGAAGGAAATATATATCTGTAATCATGTTTTCTAATCATTAATTTGAATGACATTTAGCTTTTTGCATACTTGCAAGTGATATGATCACAATTTTAAGTCAGTCAGGGTTTAACTTATGAAGCTTTCATCAGTTTTCTAACTTGAAGGACAAAAAGTACTTTAAAAAGATTCACCTTCCTGAATATTTTCCATTTCTTTTAACCTTGAGCCACCTCTCTGTTAAATATAGAGAAAAGCTCTAAAATATGTGAACATGTCTCCTTGTGATGAAAGATAAATTTTAAGTGTTAGCACCAAATAACCCAGAACTTGATGTACTTCACACCATGTACACCTATAGGCAAAGCTATGGTAACGGGAAAATCCTGACTGGTTAGTGTCTACTCATAAACCAGGGTCACAGTCATGGGTATATCTCTCAAAAAGCTTTAGTTTCTCTTTCTCTGATTTTGAGAGGCCAGGTTTGGTAATAATTTTTTTATCCATGAGTCAGGAATCTTTCTCTTCCTTTTACATGGCTTAAAGGAGAGGTTTTTAGCAAAGATAACCCAAACTACATGAACTTTGATGTTTAAAGGATAAAAAAACCCAACTAAAACAGACATCTAGCAGTTTGGTTTGATTGAAAATAAAAACAGAGACTCTTGGTTGGAATTGGCTATTATATTTATCAAGTTAGTATTGCGTATTTATAAATTATATGTGTTAACATACTATGAACTTTTGAAGAACTTATGATACACCAAACATTTACTCATAGGAAGGTGTCTTCATTTTGTTAATTAGGAAATGGAGGCATAGAGAGGTTAAATATCTTGCTGAAACTCAAAATACTTGTATTTGAAAGGACAAAATATAAAATTGCTATTTAAAAAAAAAGAACAAAGCCAGCTAGTTATCTTATTTCAAAGATCAATTCAGAAATGAAGTATTGTCTGTTAACTGTGCTTTCTTGTGTATTATGTTGGTGACTTAATATATACTGCTAGCCTAGAATGTGATTTGTACCAAGGACAAAATAAAGTGAGGAAATGAGCAGGAACTCCTTTTATTATGAGTCTTGTTTTGAAACCAACTACAAATACTTCAAACATTCAAATGATGTTGTTGTGACTCTTTTATGGATTTGCTATCAAGCATTGCACAAAACTTACAAGCCTTATGGTCCTTTCAATGTGGTTTGGGGAGTCTGATCCAATCAGGGGCCTTGAGGTTTGCATAGGATGGCTGGACCAGGATGATAAGAGAACTATGATGTTATCCTTTGCTATTTACCAGGACCCAGGTGGTAATCCTCTTTTCTACAGAACAGTGTGTACTAAAGTTCAGAGAACTGGTAAGCTGTAGATACTCAGGCCTTCTGCGAAGGTAAAGAGAGAAACAGGTAGGCAAAAGGTGATATTAAAAAAGAGATCTGCATTTTAGGGGGGCAAACCTTTAGAAATGTACACATTAACTGTAGGCAGTGGTGAACCATTGACAAAAATCCAAGAATTAATGAGGTGAGACATCAGTGGGTAAGTAGCTGAAGGAAATGAACATCAACCTAGAATTAGCAGTATGTTTCTGTGGAGTTCAGCAAGGAAGACAAGGAGATATATATTTCATAATTGCAAACCCTGCCAGACCTCAGCAGAGGGAATCAGAGTTATGGCTAGTGCCATACTCACAGTAGAATCCTGAGCAGCAGAGCTCAGGTGTTTTTTTTTTTATTCATTTAGAACTCCTCAAGTGCAAATCATAAGCAATCAAACATCCCTCACAGAAATCCAACACCTGCCGACAATACAAAACGCCCTAGACAGCCCCTCACCAAAAATTACATAAAACAATTTCAAACATAACTAAAAATAAACTTCCACATCACCAAGGAACTACTGAAAATGGCCAAATGAAACAGAGAAAACTTGAATTAATGATACCTGCAGGGGTGAAGAGAGCAAAAGGAGGAAATGAGATGTATTTAGGAAATTTAAATGCAAATGATTGGGTGGGAGATGAGAGAACAGGATTCAGGAGACACTAATGTGATCAGTTTTGTCATTTATATGGGTGTTTCTTGAAAAGAATAGATATGCGGATTTTCAGTTTAATGGGGAGATCTAGTCTGGTTGTTTCTTCATATTTATAGGGTATAAATATAGATATTTTTAGTGAGTGCTTCCTATAAATAAAAATATTAGAAGGAACACTAATATTTCAACTTATTAAAAATACAGATGTCTGGGACTCTCCATATATATATTTTGGTAGAGGCTTGTATACCACCTAAATTGAAAGCATTCTCTTGGGGTGTCAGCACTGGCTTAAAGAGAGACTGGGGGTGTGTTGTTTCTGGGACAAAGCATGTTTGGAATGGGCCACAAAGGGAGTGAAGGACTCTCAGAAGGTGCCACAGATGAGCAGGAGTTTCATGTAGGGATATCATGGAGCTGGTGTGGATGAGATTTAAGAATCAGTCAGTTTCCAAGTGACAGTTGTTACAAGAAAACATGAGGCAAACACACATATGTGTTTATTGTATGAAGCAATTGAGAGTCTGCTCGTGACTTTATGATGAGCACAGTGGTTACCACACTGAGGGAGGGAGCCACTTCCTAGTCAGTGGAAGGTTGAGGGAAGACAGTACTTGTAGATGGGGATAGGAGGGGGCACAGTAAACAGGAGACATTATTTTTTAATGAGAAAAAATATACATACTTATCTCTAGAAGGAAATTTTGACCAATAGAAAATATGTTAAGTTTAAAATTTGGGGAAAGACAGCATTTTTTTTTCATTGTGAACACAATGTATAACACCTGGGAAGGAGGTCTCTATGAAGAATTGTCCAGGTGAGACTGGTTTGTGGATATCCCTCTGAGGGATTTTCATAATTGGGTAAACTGAAGTGGGAAGACCCATCCCGAAAGTGTATGGCACTGTTTCATAGCCTGGCTCCGGACTGTAAAAGGAAAGAGCCAGTGCATTAGTTTACCACTCTCTTCTTCTCTGGATATAACGAAAGTGACTAGTCGCTTCAGGTTCTGCTGCCTTGGTGTTCTCCCACAATGAACGACCTAATTTGCAACTGTGAGTTAAGAAAACATTTTCTCATTCTGGTTGCTTTTGTCAAAGTAGTTTATATTAACTACAAGAAACAAAACTAAGAGGAATAAATAAATGGCAAGTTGCTTAAGATAAGAAAAGGTAGTGTTAAAAATTTCCGGTTCACTCTCAGTCATGGAAAGCAAGACCCTATCTTGGATTTCAGAGCAAGAAAGTCCACTGCAGTTTATGAAGTGGATGTTTGTTGCCACTGTATCCCAAGAGTCTCAGAGATGGATAGAAGTCTAAAGGAACGTTAGTTTCAGATGAATGTCAGGTAGGAGGAATAGAATGAGAGGGGGCTTTGAACCTAACAAGTTGAAGGTGAAGAAAAGGTGAGTTCATGGATCAGGACTCTGACAGGTTCAGTTTACATATACTATAGTTGCCCATGTGGACATCTACAGTAACAACCCCATGTGGACATCTACAGTAACAACCCCATGTGGACATCTACAGTGACAACCTCGTGTAACATGTTTATCTCTTTTACAAGCTATTTTGGTGTTTCCTAAAGTTTAGCATGTGGAATTTTCTTACATGGTCTCATGCTGAGTGAAAGGAAAACCTATTGTCTACATATAACATGATTCTCCACACAAGGGCATGATTCTGGAAAATTTTGAAGTGCTGTATTTATCTATGTTGGATAGAATATAAGCCACAAGAAAAATGAAGATACATTTGTTCTACATATATGATGGCGTCTATTTCCTGGTAAAGGATGCAGGCTGGACATATGTCCTAGATGGCATATTGAATGCTAAGAAAATTAGCAAAGGGCAGTGTTTTTGGCTGTCTTTTCTTTCGCTGTATATTATTTGCATCCCCCGGCTTATCACAAAGCAGAGGTACAAGCAGGCTCATAGCGTAGAGCAACAATGCACTCAACTCATACAGTTAATGCTATGTATATAAACATAGCCCATTCTTTATACACTTATCTTTATGTCTGGAGAATAATATGCTGGGTAGACAACTTGATTTCTCAGATAGTTCTAAAGGATATTTTCCAATTTGAAGGTTTTAAGCATTTAACGGAAATTTTCTCAACTCATAACCCTTCTGGCTGTTGACCTTTGTAATATATACTAATGTCAGAAACAATGTGGCCTGAAGTATTAATATCTCTTTACAGTGGCTAATGAGTTGGGAATGTTTTTATAGATAAAACTATTTTGGAGAATAAGTCTTTAAACATAAGCTGACCTCTTTGTTATTAATTTTTAATTTTAGACCTGGAGAGCAGTAAGTTTATATTTTATTACAAAAGTCTCAAAGAAACTCAAATGTTTCTAAGTCATCACATAGCACAATTCTGTATAAATCACTGGCATCCATGCCTGCGCATGTTTAATTTTTGGTGGTGGTCAATATACATTTAAGGTCCAGCGGAACATGGATAGCAGACATTCAGAACGATTGCTGATCACATAGGCAGTAGGTTTTGCTATGCCCAGGTTTTTGGAAGGGTTAGTCCATAGCAGTAAAGTTGTACTAAGCGACTTCAAGGAAGCAGTGGTCCCTGGCCTGGATACATGTATACAGAAATGTCAACCAATGTTATGTCCATTGTGGAGTATCCTGACTGAGTATAACAGGAATTATGATTATTACTGCTTTGTTCACGAAAGGGAATAGTGTGAAGGAATATTAAAATATATATTAGTGTGGTGATTTACATGCTTGCTAGGCACATCAGACTCCCCCATTTTCAGGGAGCTGTAGAAATATTTATGAAGGTAAACTAATTTAAATTACTCAAAGTAATACATATGTATGTATATATATATATATATATGGAAAAGAAAGATAATAAAGTTCTTGTCTTTAATGGACAGACTGAGTGGGGAATTTTCTCTAAACAAGACTGTCTAAGAGGGCTAAGTATGTCGCTTAGCGTAGCTCACATTTCTTTCTCACGTGCCAGGCCCTGGTTTCAATCACTTGCACCGAAAAATGAGAAAAATAACATGAAACAAAAACAAATGACAGATAAAAAAACAAATAAAACCCTCCCTCAATAAAAAGGGATTAAATTGTTGGTGTCTAGATATGGAAGAATGTGGACAAATGTATACTACAAATGTAGAGAGAACATGCTGCCTTAAAAAACAAGGCAGGCTCCAAGTTTCTCCAGTTTTGCTAGTTCTGAGGTGGTAAGATCATGGAAGTGGATGTTCTCAGGCCTTTATCTGTCAGGAGCACTGTGCTGTACTTCAGCTGATGAGATTGTGACTGGTGTTCAAGTTGGGAGTCCTGAGATCACATTTGTTCTGGGATCATTACCATTATTACCTTGTGTGTGCACGTGGATCTAATCAAGATTCCTGGTTACAACTACTTGAGTGGTTGCCTAACTGCCTGAGGATTAATTCTCAAGTTGTTTCTGACCTTAAACCTGAATACTGAAGATTATAAGAAAAGAGAGAGCTAAACCCGTCCTCCTTCTAACATGAGTTATCAATATTGCTAACCTGGGGTCTCCTCCATGTTAGTCATTTCATAGTATGATAGTGTTTTGTGCAGTGTCATCAGTTTTGAAGATCCACCCTTAGGTGTTCTGTAATTAAAGTATCCCTAGAATTCTAACTAAGCATCTCCTTTCTCCGCATTTCCATGTGACTCTTTCACAGTGTTTTATTGAACAGTATGCAAGTAGGATTTGACATAGAGCCAAGATGTAAAAACTACTTTCTACATATAATCTCCCTTTTATTTTTTTACAGCTGCCCCAAGGCAGTGCATTGAACTTTACTTTGATGAAAAATATTCAATTGAACCATCCTGGGAGTGCAAATTTGATCATATTGAAGTTCGAGATGGACCTTTTGGTTTTTCTCCAATAATTGGACGGTTCTGTGGACAACAGAATCCACCTGTAATAAAATCTAGTGGAAGATTTCTATGGATTAAATTTTTTGCTGATGGCGAGCTGGAGTCTATGGGATTTTCCGCTAGATATAATTTCACACCTGGTAAGTAGAAGCTTGTTTTCTTGCTTTTTTTCTCCCTTTTTACTTTTCTATTTTCATAGTCCCAAATCTTTTGTAAGATGTTAAATTTTTTCAGTGAATCTTCCAATTATGTTTAAAATCCAATGTATAACCTCCTTTTCTTATGCTTTAAAATACCCTTAAATATTAGGTACCATTAAGTAAGCAAAGAATGAATCAGAAGTCTATGTGGTCATCAGAAACACAAGTAATCCAAATGACCTCCATTGTGTTAAAATGTGTAATTTGAGAGACATGCTGTAATGTGGAGACTAATTATAAGCAGGATCTCACTAAACGTCAAAAGACAATTGTAGTATTATAAAGGGTGTTCATTAAAATAATTTTTAAGAACTTGAAAATAAAAGTAAATTTGCTCTGAAAATTATTATTTATAATGTGAATGCATACTTCAATACAGTAGCCTAATTTCCAGTTAGAAATGGAAATCTTTCCAGGAAAAGGAAGCTGAGGCCTATGGGTCTAGCTGGTACCAGGAGTGGTTGTACGATTACTCAGCTTAAGTCAATTTTCATCTGATATTCGGAGTGTTCTGTCATGTTGACTGGATTATTTTATTAAAAGTCATGTTTCATTAATTAAAAAAAACATGTTATCATATTCTTAAACCCCCGAATCATTCCATATTCTTCAGTTAAGATTTGATGAGGTGAAATCATTTTTTTTCAAGTTGAAGAAAATCATTCAAATTATACACAACATATAACTTCTCATTGTGTATGTTGTTTTGCTCCAGCTATAATAGGCAACAAGAAGCATGGAATATAGGCAAAAATCCTTTTTTCTTTTTTTCTTTTTATGTTTCAAGACAGGGTTTCTCTGTTGTGACTCTGGTTATCCTTGAACTAACTTTGTAGACCAGGCTGGCCCGGAACTCACAGAGATCTGTCTGCCTCTGCCTTCTTAGTCCTGGGATTAAAGGCATGCACCACCACCATCTGGCTGTGCTGGATTTTTAAATGTATGTGTTTTGGGGGCAACTGACAATTTTGAATATAACTTATAACTGAAAATGCTTACATGAAGAAAGGTTTTATAGATATATTTGTATTATGAGTTTGTTGATTGTGAACATAATGTCTATCTAGGGTTTGAAAGTATCTTCTCCTAAAGATTGCTGCATCAACCAGAAACTTTCACCAGTATAGCAATGTTCTCCACACTGCTGGCTTTTTGTGGGGTATCATAAATGATGGCACTTGTCTATTACTCCTGGTTTTCAGTAGTCATAGTAGGATCTAAGTATGAGTT
>JAMJFZ010003270.1:0-43966 GCA_026225945.1 Cricetomys ansorgei
CCTCTCTGCCAGAGGCTTATTTGCATAATGAAGGAAACCTGTAGCTTAGTCCTATCCCACAATCCTTTAGGATGGGAACTATGTCACCTTTATGGTGGGAGAGCATGAAGCCCTAGAGGATTGTTCTCCCTTTGTCTTCTGAGACTGCGGGAGAAGGACTACAAGAATTCCTCCACAGCAATTTTGCTGTTCATGTGGAGATCTCACAGTGCAAGTTCTTTGACCCACAATGACTCTGCCAGAGAGCCATGAGCAGGTGCAGGTCATGAGGAAGCAAGCATACTGAATCAAAGAGTTTTTCATCTTAAGCCAAGAGGTGCTCTGCAGCTGTTTATCTGCAAGATCAATCAAAAACATGCACGCCAAGGCTTTAGGTAGCCACTTCCCCCAACAGTGTACAAGACCCAGTTGTCTTAAGGTTACATGAGCATACACGGAAATACAATTCCCCAACAAAGTATCGCACATGTAGCTTCCCTATCATTTCCGGAGACACCATCTCACAGCAGACTAGGTCCTCTGGCTCTTATGATCTTTCCTCCATGTTCCCTGAATCTTAAGTGCAAGAATTGTGTTGCAAATGTATTCCTGGGTCCCGGTCCCCACTATCACTTCTCCTTTGCATTGTGACCAGTTGTGCTCTTTTGTAATGTCTTCCACGGGCTGCAAGAGAAGCTTCTTTGATGAGGAGTAAAAGCTACACTTAAGAGTGGGCATAGGGATAAGTATTTACAATGCAGTTAGGAATTGTGCTGGCTTAGTAAATTGGCGGTAGAGAGTTCTCCTCTAACATCCATGACTTCTCTAGCCCCAGGACATTGGGCAGTTTCTAGTACCAGGCATGATTTCCCTTCTGCCCAGCAGGTCGTAAGTCCAATTAGACCATTGTTGGTTACCCCGAAATTAGGAATGCCACAGCTGCACCTTGAGGGAAAGCTTGCCCTGCTGGTCATTGTTGTGATTGACTGACGTCAGGGCTCGGCAGGACTATTGGTTATTTCCCTCCTCTTTCAGCTTGATTTGTAACATCTGGTACTATGAAAGGTACTTCAGGGAGGGGGCTTTGAGGTCAGACTCATCCCAGATCCTCTGTGTCTGAAGTGCATAGAGTCTTTTACAATAGGGACCTACCTTCAACTTCTGAGACGAACCAAGGGAGACAAAATAGTGTCTATTGTTTTGGGGGTCTCTTGGACTCCCCAATCATCAATTCTAAAGGGTGTTTTTATGCCTCATATGGGGGTTTTTGTTAGTCTATTTGAAGGTACCATTGTTGACACGAGTATATGTGTGTATATATACACATATACACATACACAATGTATATGGTATTTTAGGTAAATAAAAAAACACTAGGACTCTCTATGGCCTTTTCAAGCATCTTTAGGGTTATTTTTCTCCCCTCTCTCCCTCCTTCTGTACTGACTCCTTCCCAGCTTGCTAGCTAAGCCCCACCTCTTCATCCCCCACTGCATACCACCTGTTTCCTGCTCTGCCCCAGCAGCACACCTTTGTCTCCAGGCCCATTGCATTTTCCTGACTCTGTGATTACTCCAGGTTATATACTCCATTCTGAAGAGCTGGAGCCAGGAAACACAGAGAGAGAGAAGCTGCAACATTTGTTTTTCTGCATCCAGACTAAATGGATAGAGCTAGAAAACATTATATGGTAAAGTGTACAGTGGAAGTAGTTGGTTGTCAGTTTGACGAGATTCAGAATCACAGTGAAAGCAGACCTTTCAGCCGGGCATGGGAACAACATGCTCTTTCTTCAAGAACTTGGAAGCAAGAGGCAGGTGAATCTCTGTGAGTTCTGGGCAAGCCTTTTCTCCATAATTTCAGGACTCCAGAACTGCATAGCGAAACCCAGTTTCAAAAAAGAAGACAGAGAGACATAGAGAGGGAGAGAGACAGAGAGACGGAGAGAGAGAGGGAGAGAGAGGGAGAGAGGGAGAGAGAGAGAGAGAGAGAGAGAGAGAGAGAGAGAGGAGAGAGGAAGAGAGGGGGAGAGAGGGAAGAGGGAATACCTTTCAGAGGGTCTATGAGGATTTTTTTCCACACAAGTGTTGCTTAAGGCAGCAGACCTGTCCTGAATGTGTTGGCACCATCCCGTTGGTGTCGGTCCCACACTGAGTAAGAAGGAGAAAGCAAGTGCAGCCTGAGAATTCATTTTGCTGATTTCAGTCTAGAGATGCAATTAAGAGCAGTTGTGCCGTGTTCTTCTCTGTTAGAGATATCTTAGGCACAGTAACTAAAATTTAGCTAAGATTTAAAACAAAACTTTTGCTCTTACATTCACCCCTTGAGCTGTATCTTGAGTCAAATCCTGGCTTATCTTAAAGCCTGCAATAAAAGGCTGATGACTAAATCTACACATAGGTAATTTAAGTCTGCCATACATACTACAGCTACGATTCCACCCTTGTTTAGAAACTAGGTCTGCTACAGGATACTGCCTGTGACAGATGTTTCAGAATGGCAGCCACAGGGCTTGCCTCCATCCTGGCTGATACTTCATCAGGAAAAAGAGGACCATGTGGTGGCGCCAACTTTGCTGCAGTTAAGAATACATGCCACGGATGTCATCACCATCTTGATGAGAATGACCGCGTGTCATAAACCCACCAAGGCCGCGCTCTGAAAACCTCGGCTTCCTAAGCCTTATGTTTATTGCTATTTTATCTTCTCTGTAGACTGAGGAGGCAACGTCAGGTCTCCAAGAAATTTTGGATGGGGATGGATTTTTGAATAACAGTAAATTCCTGTGGCGATGACGTCATATTCCAGCGTCACAGAAGCTGGCTTAAAAAATGTGTTGAATCACTTGTGTCTTTGCTCACAGCAGTCAAAGACAGATTTCCAATGTTTTAATAGGGAACATCTATTTCATAAGAAAGGCATATTTAAAGAATAAGATCTACAAATTCCTAAAGTCTGTTCAGGCTAGCAGGATGTATTAGCCATTTTCTTTGTCTCTGTGAGGATATTCATGGCTGAAGGTGTTATGCTGATGCTAAGAAATCTTCAGTTCAGGTACTTGAGTCTTGAACCTAGACCCAAGACTGTAAAATCCAAACCTTATAAAAGCTAATAACTTGTGTAGACTCTTAGAGATAAGCAGTACAGGCAAGTTAATGGTTAATCATCTCATAAATGATCACATTCTTTGATGTGCTCAGAAATAATTATTAAAACTTCATTTTTTTAATTTGTAATTTGGTACAACATAAAATAATCATAAAAAAACCAATTCAGGCTTGATGTGATTTTACAAAGAAAAATAGGAGTAATTAGAATTCAGATAGTTTTTAAAATATTTCTTCTAGATACTATGGTGGCCAAAAGCTGCAAACATAATCACAGGCTTCTCAAATTTCCAGGTGGCCAGAAAGAGTTAAATTAAAACTGCAATCAATAAAAATTAGATTACTTGGAAGTTTCCACCTAAAATTATTTTTGGTACAGCCTGAGAAGCTGTTGCATCAATCTGTCCACAGAATTAAGTAAAAACCAAAACCGTCCAACACTTCCTCCATGAACCTTTTGATATTGTTCATGTTTTTGTTTCATTTGCAGCATGAGCTTGAATATAAGGTTTTGGCTTACATGAAAAAAACAAAACAAAAAACTCTCATCTGGTAGGAAGATCTTCTTAAACTTGAATTTTAAACCCCAAACCATAAGCTGTTGCTGAAAAGAAAAAGATGGACACATTGGCCAAAAATGAGCTAAAGTCTGACAGCAGTGAGCCGATCCAGAAGAGCCTTGAAGATGGGTAGGCACTGTGGCTGTGGGGCTCTGGTGGACTGCTGGGAAAACCAATGGATATGCTGCAGAGTCCTGTAAATCCCACTGGCCAAGAATAAGACTACCACCACAATCTTGAGCCAAAGATTTAAAAGAAAGATTTAATCAAATTAATTACATTCTGGCCAGGAATAATGGACTCTGGCCTGGTCCACGTTCCCAGAAAATGGTGCAGAGTCACTTGCCACACAGGCTAACAAAGGCAGAACCCATAAGGCTCCATTCTTCCTACCGGATCCAATCAGGGGAAGCACATACCCTGACACACTTCCTGTCAAGTTCTAAGGCCAACTAAGTGATAAGTACATCCAGTGCATTTGGATTAACCCAATGCAAGCTACACAGCCCCCACCCAACATTCCTGGAGGTTATCTGTCTTGTTCTTTTAGAGATATGTTAGGCACAGTAAATAAAACTAAAACACAACTTTTGCTCTTACATTCGCCTCTTGAATTTGAACTTGAGCCAAATCCTTGGCTTGATGGTGAATATCTGTCTATATTGAGATCTATTAACCAGCAGTTTAATGGGACCCACATGGAAATTTATACATCCAGTTAAGACATTAATGATGCAATAGCCAACAGTAATTAGCAGAAACAGAGTGGTCAAAGACCACAGATGGCTGATATCAGAGTTATTATCTAGGAAGACCCCAATAATGAGAATAGGGACCGGTCATTTATTTCATTGCAGTTCCTCCTTTGGTGCAATGTTTTCAGTACAGACAGATGACCGTTACTGATGAAAGAAGCACACTTTTTATCTGGAAGGTACACACTAATTTCTTGTTCTGCATAAAGTAGGTAGAGTGCCATATTCTACGGTAGAGCAATTTCAGATAAACAATCTACCTGTTGATAGACCTGGGTGTATTGGGCTTAACAGGTAACTTTTCTGGTTTGCCAAGAGGCAGTAGAAGTAGTCGTTTTGTTCCCTAGGCCAGAAAATTTATTTGGATACAACATTCCATCCTGCTTGGGATATGGGGCAACACAGTCTCTCCTGTAGCTACTTCCAGCTGAAACTAGGATGCTGTTGGGGGATGGGGGGAAGGCTGGGATGCTTGTCAAAAGCTGGAAGGGGATGCAGGCAATGGGGCCTTCATCCCATGCATCTGACTGGCTGTCCCAGCAGAAGGGACAGGAAGCAATCCCATTGGCTGGACTGGTCCACATCATCTCCAGCAAGTCCAGGGCTCTCATCCATTGGAGCAGTTTGTAGTCTGCACCTGGTGTCCGCACATGGATGGTGTCTGTCAGCCAAGTAGAAATCTGCTGAGACAGATAAAGCTGGAGAGATGGGTCAGCAGTTCAGAGCACTAGGTGCTCTTCCATAGGACCCAGGTTCAATTCCCAGCACCCACATGGCAGCCCACTAGTGTCTCTAACTCCAGTTTCAGGGGATCCAACACCTTCACACAGACATACATGCCGGCTAAACGCCAATGTTTATAAAATAAAAATGAATTATATATTAAATAAACACTTATTCTTAGGTCTGAGTAGTCCTGAGGTAAGGAGAGACAGTGTCTATGCCAGGGGTTCTCATCCTTCCTGGGGCTGCGACCCCCCAACCATAAATTCACTCTGGTTATTTTACAACAGCAATTTGGAAAATGGTATGTCTTGAAATGTAAACATCTAACAGGCAAAGGGTCCTAGGTCATCCCTGCAAAAGGGCTCTACACACACCACCACCACCACCACAATAAAAAAATGCCATGTCTCATAGGTTGAGAACTGCTCTTTGAAGATCTTTGCCAGATTGTTTAAGTGGTTGTCTTGCTGCATCATAGATAAGAATATTCCTTAAAATGTTCAGTTTAAATTGTTTAATTTTCTATAAAACTCCAACATTTCCTCTTAAAGAAGTTTAAATCTCTCAACTGTATGCTTTTGCCATATCAAGAATAATGTCTTTTACTTTCAAGTCAGAAAAAAAAAGAGGGCACAACCACTGAAAAGGTAAAGGCTTCAGTTTGACAAAATGCTAGTAGGCCTGAGCGTCATGTTCCTGACAGCACAAGCTGTTCAACAATACTGAGAAGAACCACAGGTACAGGGTTCCCAACCAATCACCCTTGGCTAGGAATTCCCCCACCCCAACAGGGATGTACCCCTTGCCAGCACCAATCAGTTTAAAGGTCAGCAATTGCTGAATTTGTGAACCAATGAAAATGAGCCAAATACTCTGTAACTGACTTTGTCTCTAAAAATGCATAAAAACCTCGGGTAAACTGTTTTCCTGGTCTTACTCCCTCTCTTGCTTCACAGAGCAATGTGTGTTGACCCTAACGTGCTAGCTATAAAGCCTCTTGCATTTCCATCGATCTCCAGTCCTGGTGGTTTCTCTGGGGTCTTCACCCAGTAGTCACTTGTGCACAATAAAAGCAAAGACAAGCCATGTTCCCACAGAGCCAACAATCCAATGCTCTGTATCTGGGATTCATGCACATTGCTCTCCGCCCCACCCCTGGCAGCGCACAGCAGGCCTTCTAGGTCCCAGCCAGCTCCACCTCACAGCAACTGGCTTCCCTGGTGCCTGTCACATGGCACCAGAATCTCCAAAACCGCCAGGTTTCTTTACCTGGGCCTCTTTGAAATTCCAGCCCTGCCATACAGTGGCAAGTCTCAGCTGTTTTCCATGATCGCTTCTTATCTTTAAAATCAATCCCATCTGGGTGATGCTTACATTGAGAGTTCAGCTGCCAGCACGAGGTACGCTCCTGGACAGGAATGCATGGACGTACAGCTTCAATACCTCGATAAGCAGGCATTGCTCTAAAAGTCCTATCTTCTGTAAGCCCTGTTTTGGGGACAGGACAATGTGGATACGTCCATTCCAGATGGTGGTGAGCTTGCATGGCATCTGTCTCTTCCACCCTAGTAAAGATGGCTGCCAGCCACGGGCTGCCTCCTCCTCCAAGCAGCAAAGCAGCCAAGACGGTGGCGAGCCTCATGTCCACAGCAAAATGGGTTCATGGCACGTGGTTCCCCTGAGATTTCCCACATGTAGATTTGTAATTATCAGACCCATGTTACACGCTTTAACTTTTTTCACAGATTTTACAGATTTTTTTTAGCCATCTCCAATAAATATAATCTGTGGGGCTTTTCTGGAACAGGAGGCCAAGAAGAGGTGAGGATGATGGAACCATGAACCCAACCAGGGAAACAGAGACCAGCATTATGGTGCAGATTCCAGTTCATTGTGCAGCACAGGAACCAATGGGAATTCAACACGGAGCACAGTTAGCCAATCACTTGAACAGCCTAACTGCATTCTGGGAAAAAGGCAGAGCCAGCCTACCATCAGCAGGGACTTCCGAGGAGAAGGAGGAAGCAGCCAACGCCCAGGTCACGAGTCCTTCCTGGGGATCTGCAGGGAGCAGGGTCCACCATCTTAGACCACATGGTGAGAGGATTAGGGGTCAGGACCCCTGGAGAAGCCTGAGGAGCCTCTCTCTCCTTTCCCCTTCCATCTCACGAGGCTCACTTGAACTTCTCCCACTGTAAGCTTTCATATCCCAAAGACATTTGAATCCCTGCTGAACTGGACCCAGAGAGAGATTCTGAGCCCTGGCCAGAGAGCCCCGGGAGTCTCGGTGGCAGCTGCTGCTCAGGGCTGCTAGCAGCACAGGCCACAGGGACACACCCAGAGAGCACAGAACACAGAGCGCTCATACATTTGAGAAGACTCCAAAGACTCCATCAAGAGGCTTCTCTGCTTCCTTGTCCCTGAAAGAGAACGGGGAGTGCAATGTCAGCTAGAAAGCTAAACTTGGTTGCAGCTCCTCGCGGTCTCTCCCCTCCCCTAGGGAACATGGAGCCCAGTGCTGCTGCTCCCCACATTGCAGGCTTGTCAGGGACTTCCCAACCTCTCTGTGCATATTCTTGGTTTTCCCGCCTCTTCTCCCCTCCCTTGTGGTGGTGGCTGCTGGGCCCAGTCAATGCCTAGCAGTCATTTTGGAGGTCTTACCTCAGATGCCTGCTTACCTGAGATGCTGGCTGCTTTTCTCAGCATGGCTGTTCACTCCAATATTCCAAGACTGAAGGCAGCCTCAGAGCCTTGGAACATCTCAGGGCATGGGTGTCCTGAGGCAGCCCCTTAGCCACAGAATTCTAGAACACAGGCCCTGCTTGAGATTTTTAAGGGGAGGTCTGAAGCTCCCTGGAGGAGGGCCTCGGGACCTCTGGAGCTGCCTTGTGAAGGTGGCATCTCCCTGAGCCCAGTATGACCAGGATTTCAGGGCCTACTTCCTCCCCAGCACAGCCCTCTGTGATAGCCAGGGCCCTGCTGAAAACTCGGTCAAAACCAGAAAGAGCAACACAGGCGGCTGCCTAGCCACCTAGGAACAGACCACATCCAAACACCACTTTCAGAACAAAGTGTAGGCAGGTACAGCTTTCCCATTTACGTGTGGGCGTTTCGACTTGGGCCTAGGTGTTTGTTGGGGACCAGAGGAATAGGCCTTATGTGGTCATGTTGGAAGGGTTTACTTGCAACTCCAGATAAACTGTTCTGCCAGACCCCTCCCCTTTGGAGGGGGCGGTTCTTGCTGTGGCTTGTGGCCTGTGAGCTGCTAGGGAAGGGAGGGGCCAATTTCCTACCTCTCTCTGAGCAAGAGTCCTGGGTTTCAGTTCCCTTGGAGCGACTTCAGCTGCCAGAGCGTCCGAGAGTTAGCGACATATCCACATATCGACATATCGACATAAACCATATTAACACATTGCAACAGAAAAAAAGAACAGATATTCTGATGATGACGACAACGACGGCAATGAAGGTAATTATATTGATGATGATGATGATACTGATAATGAAAATGCTTTATAGCAGACTGGCTCTGGCCAGTTCTGCCTCCTCTTATCCGATTTGTTCAGCAACGGTTTTATCAAAATTTGCACGACTGATACGTTGTTACCTACAATCTAAATTCGATAAGATATTGCAGCAAAAAATAATAATACCGATGATGATGACGATGATTACCAAAATGGTGACGATGATTACCAAAATGGTGACAATGGTTACCAAAATGGTGACGATGATTACCACAATGATGAGAATGATTACCAAAATGGTAACGATGATCACCAAAATGGTGACAATGATCACCAAAATGGTGACGATGATTACCAAAATGGTGACGATGATTACCACAATGATGATGATTACCACAATGATGAAGAGGATTACCACAATGATGATGATGGTCATTATACTAATATTCCTACTAATATTTTGCAAGAAGCCTGACTATGGCCGATTCCGCCTGTCTGTACCCAAACTGTTCAGCAAGCTGCTGTGTTGTATTAAACGTCGCAATAATGCAAAATTGTCACAGAGTATCGAAATTGTTTAAGATTTCATTTTCTTTTTTTTTGATTATATTTCGATTTTTTACCTCAGTCATGGGACTTCCCCTAGGAAGTACCCCTGACTCAGGCCCGCTCGGACTTTCTACTCTCTCTGTCCTGGGGCTGAACACCAAGGCCCAGACATTAAAAGTCCTTGCTTGGCTATCTGGACCATCCTGCCCAGTCCTGCTGGAAAGGGTTTCTCCCTTTCCCCCTTCAAAGCTGCTCTTACAGAGCTCTTAGCTGCAGCTTCTGCAGACCCAGAAACAGCCACCTTGCTTCTGGGTCTCAATTAATAAAGGATCTGTTTGTGCTGAAAGTTGGTGTTTGTCTGTGGTCTGTTCGTAGCGGCCTAGAAAGCCACCTGTGCCACTGTTTTCTGGTTTTCACTGTGCTTTCAGCAGGGGTCTGGCCACCACAGAGGGCTGTGCTGGGGAGGAACTAGGCCCTGAAATCCTGGTCATACCGGGCTCAGGGAGATGCCACCTTCACAAGGCAGCTCCAGGGGTACCTGAGGCCCTCCTCCAGGGAGCTTCAGACCTCCACCTAAATTCTCAAGCAGGGCCTGTATTCTAGAATTCCATGGCTCAGGGGCTGCCTCAGGACCGCCATGCCTTGAGGTGTTCTAAGGCTCTGAGGCTGCCTTCAGTTCTTAGAATATTGGAGTGAACAGCCATGCTGAGAAGAGCAGCCCAGCATCTCAGGAGTCCTCATGGTGAGTCATAGTGTGGTTTCTGGCTAGCAGGCATCTGAGGTAAGTCTTGTGGAATTGTTTGACACAGCATGCTAATTCCAGATGAGGGTGACAGCTGGGATGTCACTGACCCTGTCTGTGGTCAGGCCCACTTGTAAATCAGCCTGGTCAGGCCTGGTCTTCTTGATGCTTACCCACCCGTGTCTTATGATTGCTAGTTTCTCTGTGTGTGTGTGTGTTTGCATTCCTGAAAAAAGGTTTTTTCTCCCTGATTTGTTGTCGCAAAGATTTCTGTTATGTATGTGCGGATGACTATGTTTTCTGCTGTGTCTGTAAGTTCTGCTGCAAACCTGAGAGCCTAGACTGAAGTAGGCGTGGCTCAGCTGAATGTATGAAGGTATGGTGGCCACTGGATGTTTTGTTTTTTGGCTGCTTTATCTCTGAATGTATGAGCGCTCTGTGCTCTGTGCTCTCTGGGTGTGTCCCTGTGGCCTGTGCTGCTAGCAGCCCTGAGGCAGCAGCAGGCTAGTCTCCCGGGGCTCTCTGGCCAGGGCTTAGAATCTCTCTCTGGGTCCAGTTCAGCAGGGATTCAAATGTCTTCGGGATATGAAAACTTACAGTGGGAGAAGTTCAAGTGAGACTCATGAGATGGAAGGGGAAAGGAGAGAGAGGCTCCTCAGACTTCTCCAGGGGCCTGACCGCTTCTCCTCTCACCATGTGGTCTAAGATGGTGGACCCTGCTCTCTACAGATCCCCAGGCAGGTCTCCAGAGCTGGGCGTTGGCTGCTTCCTCCTTCTCCTCGGAAGTCCCCGCTGATGGTAAGCTGGCTCTTCCCCTTCCCCAGAATGCATTTAAGCTGTCAAGTGATTGGCTAGCTGTGCTGCGTGGTGCATCCCCATTGGTTCCTGTGCTGCTGCACAATGAACTGGAATCTGCACCATAATGCTGGTCTCCGTTTCCCGGTTGGGTTCATGGTTCATCATCCTCACCCCCTCTTGGCCTCCTGTTCTAGAAAAGTCCCACAGATTATATTTATTGGAGATGGCTAAAATATCTGTAAAATCTGTGAGAAAAGTTAAAGCTTGTAACATGGGGCTGATGGTTACAAATCTACACGTGGGTAATCTCAGGGGAACCACGCGTGAACCCATTTTGGCACATGGACATGTGACTTGCCACCATCTTGGCTCCTTTCCCGCCAGTGCTCTTAACCCCTGACCCATCTCTCCAGCTCCAAGACTGTATGCTTATCCTCATGTCTTTGTTAAATTTGATAAGCCTTAGCTGTTCGGGTGAATGGAACAGTATAAGAAACTGTAATATTCTGCAATGGTACACTATGGGAGGAAAGGAAGGCTCTCTGTCTCTCTGTGGGTTGTATTTATGAGTTCAAAGTTTCCTTTTGATGCTAAGAGAGCTTCAATTCAGTAATTGTTATAGTTTATATTTTATTCCTAATAGGAATTAGCTACAAATTTTAATCGTATAAAAATGACCAACATACTGTAAATTGTAATTGATTAACTGATAATTAAAACTTGCCAGCTAATGGTCAGTTACCTTATAAATGATCATTCTTTACTGTGTTCAGAAATCTACTTACAGTCTCGGTAAGGACTAATGTAATGAATTACAGAAATAAGCCTGATTTAGCCTCCTGTATATGTTTTCCAGGTTCAGCCTGAGACAAGTAACTAAAAACAAGTAAAGTCTGTTGAACTCTGATATAGGTAAGAGATTATGGTCCTCAAATCCTTCGGAGATCTGCTAAATATGGCATTGAAAATGTATTTAAAATAACGTTTCCCATGATAGAGAGAAGTGCCAGCTCCTGGAGGCGACCCTTAGCCTTCCTCTGAAGTTGATGACAGGGCACAGAAGAACATCAGCAAGAGCTTGCTTTGAATGTGGCAAAGCCAGCCACTGGATGAGAATTGGCCTTCCACCTCCGCTGCGGTTGTCAGGACCAAACTGTGGACATGCAGGTCAGTGGAGAGTGTTTCCCCTGCTTTGTCTAGGCAAGGTAGGCCAGCTCCCCAAGTTTCTCCTCCACAGGAAAGCCTTTTAGTTCTTCTTGGCCTGGAAGCCAAAGACTGAAGTTTCCCTAGAAGCTCTGGCCCCAAGGAAATCAGGATTACCACCAAGGAAGCTAGGTTGCTCGTCCAGGTAGCTAGTAAGACATTTGAAATGATCGTGGGCTATTTGGAGTGTATTTCCTGCTATACCTTATTATTCCCAGATCGTGGACGGCATTGATGGCTAACTGTAGTCTTATTAGTTTAACAGCAGCAGGCAATCAGCTCCTCCCCCCAAGTCTCCAGCTACCTTATTAGTTCAATTCACAGAGCCACTAGGTCCTCTTGTGAGAAAGGCCAACAGGCTTGCCTTGCTGACAGGCTCCATGTTAAAGGACAAGCTGGTTTCAGATGTAACTTATTTGGAGAAACTTGCCTTGCAATGGCTGCTCTCCGTAAGAGCTACCATGTCTCTGGTTAAAAGTTAGATGGAAAGAAACATGTGGAAGGTCTGAGGATGTGAAAGCTTAAGTAAGTTCTATGGGTCTGGGAAGGTGAGATGTGTGGATGGAAGCTGTGAAGGTATAAGACAGTGATTGAGGTGTGTCAGAGATGGAGATGTTTGCGATTTCTTTCCCCCTTATGCTCCTGTTACCCTAAGATCTCAAAGGTTCAGGGTTGTATCGCAGATGCACTTCTGGATTCATATTCTTACAGACTTCTGACAAGCTGGTGCTACTATTATCAATCACAAGCTCAGGATCTGAAATTTCCTTTGGTGATCTTCTAAATATAGACTTTGAGGTGTTTCTCATTGGGCTAAAATTATATCCATCCAATTTATATAACTGCCTCTCTGGACAGAGGAAAAATGTTTATGCTTTTTAACCCAAAGCCACAGCTTTCAAGAGGACTTGAGGGCAGAAATCTACTGCACCTGATTACAGACGCCTTTTAAGTGCTTTTTCGACATGTGGATTTTAGCACTGAAAGTTCCAAATGTAAGATTCATAAACTTTAGCTTCTGTCCCTTGTCTTTATCTGTCTCAGCAGATTTCTACTTGGCTGACAGACACCATCCAAGTGCAGACACCAGATGCAGACTACAAACTGCTCATGGCTGAGAGCCCTGGACTTGCTGAAGATGATGTGGACCAGTCCAGCCAATGGGATTGCTTCCTGTTCCTTCTGCTGGGACAGCCAGTCAGATGCATGGGATGAAGGCCCCATTGTCTGAATCCCCTTCTAGCTTTTGACAAGCATCTCAGCCTTCCCCCCAACCCCCAACAGCATCCTAGTTTCAGCTGGAAGTAGCTACAGGAGAGACTGTGTTGCCCCATATCCCAAGCAGGATGGAATGTTGTATCCAAATAAAACTTTCTGGCCTAGGGAACAAAATGTCTACCTCTACTTCCTCTTGGTAAACCAGAAAAGTTACCCTTTATGCCCAATACACCCAGATCTATCAACAGGTAGATTGTTTACCTGAAATTGCTCTACCGTAGAATATGGCACTCTACCTACTTTATGCAGAACAAGAAATTAGTGTGTACCTTCCAGATAAAAAGTGTGCTTCTTTCATCAGTAAAGGTCATCTGTCTGTACTGAAAACATTGCACAAAAGGAGGAACTGAGATGAAATAAATGACTGGTCCCTATTTTCATTATTGGGCTCTTCCTAGATAATAACTCTGATGTCAGCCATCAGAGGTCTTTGGCCACTCTGTTTCTGCTAATTACTGTTGGCTATTGTATCATTAATGTCTTAACTAGATATATAAATTTCCATGTGGGTCCCATTAAACTGCTGGTTAATAGATCTCAATATAGACAGATATTCACCATCAAGCCAAGGATTTGGCTCAAGTTAAAATTCAAGAGGTGAATGTAAGAGCAAAAGTTGTGTTTTAGTTTTATTTACTGTGCCTAACATATCTCTAAAAGAACAAGACAGATAACCTCCAGGAATGTTGGGTGGGGTCTGTGTAGCTTGCATTCAGTTAATCCAAATGCACTGGATGTACTTATCACTTGTTGGCCTTAGAATCTGACAGGAAGTGTGTCAGGGTATGTGCTTCCCCTGATTGGATCTGGTAGGAAGAATGGAGCCTTATGGGTTCTGCCTTTGCTAGACTGTGTGGCAAGTGACTCTGCACCGTTTTCTGGGAGCGTGGACCAGGCCAGAGTCCATTATTCCTGACCAGAATGTAATTAATTTGATTAAATCTTTGTTCAAACTTTGCTCAAGATTGTGGTGGTAGTCTTATTCTTGGCCAGTGGGATTTACAGGACTCTGCAGCCTATCCAGTGGTTTTCCCAGCAGTCCACCAGAGCCCCACAGCCACAGTGCCTACCCACCTTCAAGGCTCTTCTGGATCGGCTCACTGCTGTCAGACTTTAGCTCATTTTTGGCCAATGTGTCCATCTTTTTCTTTTCAGCAACAGCTTATGGTTTGGGGTTTAAAATTCGAGCTTAAGATCTTCATACCAGATGAGAGGTTTTTTTTTTGTTTTTTTTTTTTTTCTTTTTCCATGTAAGCCAAAACCTTATATTCCAGCATGAACAACATCCAAAGGTTCGTCGAGGAAGTGTTGGAAGGTTTTGGTTTTTACTAAATTCTGTGGACTGTTTGATGCAACAGCTTCTCAGGCTGTTCCAAAAATAATTTTAGGTGGAAACTTCCAAGTAATCTAATCTTTATTGATTGCAGTTTTAATTAACTCTTTTTGGCCACTTGGAAATTTGAGAAGCCTGTGATTATGTTTGCAGCTTTTGGCCACCATAGTGTCTAGAAGAAAAATTTTAAAAACTATCTGAATTCTAATTACTTCTATTTTTCTTTTTAAATTCACATCAAGCCTGAATTGGTTTTTTTTAATGATTGTTTTTATGTCATACCAAATTACAAATTTAAAAACTGGAGTTTTAATAATTATTTCTGAGCACATCAAAGAATTTGATCATTTATGAGATGATTAACCATTAACTTGCCTGTACTGCTTATGTTTAAGAGTCTACACAAGTTATTAGCTTTTATAAGATTTGGATTTTATAGTCTTAGGTCTAGGTTCAAGACTTAAGTACCTGAATTGAAGATTTCTTAGCATCAGCATTACACCTTCAGCCATAAATATCATCACAAAGACAAAGAAAATGGCTAATACATCCTTCTAGCCTGAACAGACTTTAGGGATTTATCGATCTTATTTTTAAAAATGCCTTTCTTATGAAATAGATGTTGTTCCCTATTTAAAACTTTAGAAATCTGTCTTTGACTGCTGTGAGCAAAGACACAAGTGATTCAACACATTTTTTAAGTCAGCTTTTGTGACACTGGAATATAACTTCATCACCACAGGAATTTACTGTTATTCAAAAATCCATCCCCATCCAAAATTTCTTGGAGACCTGATGTTGCCTCCTCAGTCTAAAGAGAAGATAAAATAGCAAACAGAAGGCTTAGGAAGTCGAGGTTTTCAGAGTGCGGCTTTAGAGGGTTTATGACACGCGGTCATTCTCATCAAGATGGTGATGACATCCGTGGCATGTATTCTTAACTGCAGCAAAGTTGGCGCCACCACATGGTCCTCTTTTTCCTGATGAAGTATCAGCCAAGATGGAGGCAAGCCCTGTGGCTGCCATTCTGAAACATCTGTCACACGCAGTATCATGTAGCAGACCTAGTTTCTAAACAAGGGTGGAATCGTAGCTGTAGTATGTATGGCAGATTTAAATTACCTATGTGCAGATTTAGTCATCAGCCTTTTATTGCAGGTTTTAAGATAAGCCAGGATTTGACTCAAGATACAGCTCAAGGGGTGAATGTAAGAGCAAAAGTTTTGTTTTAAATCTTAGCTAAATTTTAGTTACTGTGCCTAAGATATCTCTAACAGAGAAGAACACGGCACAACTGCTCATAATTGCATCTCTAGACTGAAATCAGCAAAATGAATTCTCAGGCTGTACGTGCTTTCTCCTTCTTACTCAGTGTGGGACCGACACCAACGGGATGGTGCCAACACATTCAGGACAGGTCTACTGCCTTAAGCAACACTTGTGTGGAAAAAAATCCTCATAGACCCTCTGAAAGGTATTCTCTCTCTCCCTCTCTCTCCCTCTCTCTGTCTCTCTCTCTCTCTCCCTCTCTACCTCTCTCTCCCTCTCTCCGTCTCTCTGTCTCTCTCCCTCTCTACCTCTCTCTCCCTCTCTCCGTCTCTCTGTCTCTCTCCCTCTCTCTGTCTCTCTGTCTCTCTGTCTTCTTTTTTGAAACTGGGTTTTGCTATGCAGTTCTGGAGTCCTGAAATTATGTAGAAAAGGCTTGCCCAGAACTCACAGAGATTCACCTGCCTCTTGCTTCCTAGTTCTTGAAGAAAAAAGCATGTTGTTCCCATGCCCGGCTGAAAGGTCTGCTTTCACTGTGATTCTGAATCTCGTCAAATTGACAACGAACTACTTCCACTGTACACTTTACCATATAATGTTTTCTAGCTCTATCCATTTAATTTGGACGCTGAAAAACAAATGTTGCAGCTTCTCTCTCATCTATGTTTCCTGGCTCCAACTCTTCAGAATGGTGTATATAACCTGGAGTAATCACAGAAGTCAGGAAAATGCAATGGGCCCAGAGGCGGAGGTGTGCTGAGAGGGGCAGAGCAGGAAACAGGTGGTATGCAGTGGGGGATGAAGAGGTGGGGCTTAGCTAGCAAGCTGGGAAGGAGTCAGTACAGAAGGAGGGAGAGAGGGGAGAAAAATAACACTAATGATGCTGGAAAAGGCCATAGAGAGTCCTAGTATTTTTTATTTACCTAAAATACCATATACATTGTGTATGTGTATATGTGCACATATACACACATATACTGGTGTTGACAATGGTACCTTCAAATAGACTAACAAAAACCCCCATAGGAGGCATGGAAAACACCCTTTAGAATTGATGACTGGGGAGTCCAAGAGACCCCCAAACAATAGACACTCTTTTGTCTCCCTTGGTGCATCTTAGAAGTTGAAGGTAGGTCCCTATTGTCAAAGACTCTAAGCACTTCAGACACAGAGGATCTGGGATGAGTCTGACCTCAAAGCCCCCTCCCTGAAGTACCTTTCATAGTACCAGATGTTACAAATCAAGCTGAAAGAGGAGAGAAATAACCAATAGTCCTGCGGAGCTGTGACGTCAGTCAATCACAACAATGACCAGCAGGGCAAGCTTTCCCTCAAGGTGCAGCTGTGGCATTCCCAATTTCGGGGTAACCAACAATGGTCTAATTGGACTTACGACCTGCTGGGCAGAAGGGAAATCATGCCTGGTACTAGAAACTGCCCAATGTCCTGGGGCTAGAGAAGTCATGGATGTTAGAGGAGAACTCTCTACCGCCAATTTACTAAGCCAGCACAATTCCTAACTGCATTGTAAATACTTATCCCTATGCCCACTCTTAAGTGTAGCTTTTACTCCTCATCAAAGAAGCTTCTCTTGCAGCCGGTGGAGGACATTACAAAAGAACACAACTGGTCACAATGCAAAGGAGAAGCGATAGTGGGGACAAGGACCCAGGGAATACATTTGCAACACAATTCTTGCACTTAAGATTCAGGGAACATGGAGGAAAGATCATAAGAGCCAGAGGACCTAGTCTGCTGTGAGATGGTGTCTCCGGAAATGATAGGGAAGCTACATGTGCGATACTTTGTTGGGGAAATGTATTTCCGTGTATGCTCATGTAACCTTAAGACAACTGGGCTTGTACACTGTTGGGGGAAGGGCTACCTAAGCCTTGGCTGCTTGTTTTTATCTGCAGATAAACAGCTGCAGAGCTGTTGGCTTGATGTAAATCTTTGATTCAGATGCTTGCTTCCTCATGACCTGCACCTGCTCATGGCTCTCTGGCAGAGTCATTGTGGGTCAAAGAACTTGCACTGTGAGATCTCCACATGAACAGCAAAATTGCTGTGGAGGAATTCTTGTAGTCCTTCTCCCACAGTCTCAGAAGACAAAGGGAGAACAATCCTCTAGGGCTTTATGCTCTCCCACCATAAAGGTGACATAGTTCCCATCCTAAAGGATTGTGGGATAGGACTAAGCTACAGGTTTCTTTCATTATGCAAATAAGCCTCTGGCAGAGAGGGTGGGGTTTTTGTATCAACAAAACATCCCAGGTGTCTTTGTATTAACCAAAACCTGCCACCAGACATTGGGGTTCCACTGTCCTGGACTGGGCTTACCATAATATGCTGTCCCTCCACTAACCTTTCTGGCAGGTTTGTGTCTATGAAAATGTCTCCTTGTCTTTCTTGCAGACTTACACAGTAGCAATTAGCTACACTATTTCAACAGTATGACTGCCTAATAGGACCCAAACAAACACACCACCAAGAAAATACAAATAGGAAATGGAGGAAATCTCACAGGACCCCACCCTTAGTCAAAGAACTATAGGCAGCTATCAACTGTTGAGAGGGAGAATTACTCATCCTCAGGATGAACTCTCTCAATTGGTTATCAAATTCCAAATGGTCAGCCCTGAAACCATATACATGCAGTCAACACTAAAGGACTCAGCAGGTTTTGCTTATATGTCTACGTACTTATGCATACATGTAATGATAAAAAAAAATTTAAAAAGAGGACAAAAATCATCAGATAAAGTAATTCTCAGAACATAGTCCTGTTCCTAAGCAACACCTGAATTTAGTTGAGATTGTTTCTCAACCACAGGGAACCTTCACAGCTGAACTGGAGACCAAAATGGTTTAAGAGAGAATCCCCTGGGTGACCGGAAGCTGGGGAGACAGAAATGTGTGAGTCCAGTGAATGATAGCTGAAATCTCCTAGATACTTCAATGTGAGGGAGGCTCGCAGGAGAGAGAATCAGCCTTGGCCACCAGTATTGTGTCCCCAAGTTCTGTACTCTGCTTCGTCAGGTCAGTTCACCTCTGCAGTCTTCGGGGCATCAAACAGCTCCTGAGGGGATTGCTGGCTGCTGCAAGAGGAATGTAAAAGGCATTGATTGGAAGGGAAGGCTTGAATGCTCATGTTCTGTACTCTGGGGTGGTGATTTCTTGAGACCGACACATACTCTCTGAATTTCCTGATAGCCTCCCTGCAAGGCCCAATCACGAAAGGGCACGCACCTATGCTTCTCTTGGTGCCATCTAATCACTGGGATACAGAAACCTCAGCCCTGTGTTTTAATTCTCTTCTGGTTAATTTAGTAGTGCTTCAATAAATCGGTGACATGATTGCTCCATGCTATGGTAAAGGGGAAGGCTTCAGTGAGACACATTGAGAACAGCCAGAGGCATCTGGGAGAGTTGAGAGAAGAGAGAGAAAGAAGTAGGCTGGACCTGGCCTGTAGACTAGACATGGCCAGTGCTATCTCGAGAGAGGGGAGAAGAACCAGGATAGAGAAGAGAGAGAAAGCACAGTGAGAACAGCAGCAGCCAGAGCAGGAGCAGGAGCAGGAGCCAAAACAGTGAGAATAGCTGGCTTATAAGAAGGGTCAGTAGCGCGGGGAAGAGAAGGGCCTGGAGACTGTCCTGGGGGCTTCTATAAACCGTGCTTGTGAGTTGGGGCTGAGGGAGTCTGACGGCTAGCACTGTCCTTCAAATTTGGATAGGATATCGTAATTGAGAACCATGTGCCCCTTTTGCTGGAGGAGAGGGAAATGACTCCTCTTGGCAGGCAGGACTTGGCTCTACAAGTTCCCAAGGAATGCTGGCTTTTATCTGCCCACCAGAAATCCTCCTTTAGACCCAGGTGAGCTCACTTCTGTACATCTGGACTGCCTTTCAGACTTAGGAGAACTGAAGTTTCCTTTGAACCTGGCAGTCCTATGCATACAGAAGCAAGCTGAGGGACACTGGAGTTGATTGCCTCAAGAGAAGAATTACTCATTGAAGTGGATCTACGCTTTGGTCCAACATTGGGGAAAATAGTGAAGTCTAATGCATTCTGGGATGGAGTGGTGTTGTAGAGGAGAAGGTGAAGGACTCCTAGACCAGAGGGAGGAGAGTTCCTCTGAGGGACGCTTGATAGACATAGACCTGCCCCATATGTGTGGCTGAGGGTTCATCTCAGGAAAGCTTGAATGCTCATTCTTGTTTTCTGTATATGAAGCCCCAGCTTCACTACTGAGTTACCTTTCTATATTCCAACTACTTTTTTGAGACTGCACCTCAGTGTGCAGCCCTGGCTGTCTTGGAACTCACTGTGTAGCCCTGCCTTTGCCTCTCACATGTCATGTCTGGCTCCTACTGTCTGACTTTATAAATGTTTTCTTTAAGAGTTGTTGGACTTTGCAGTAGAAAATGGATTTGAACCAGGCATGGTAGCATAATTATTGATTCCAGCACCCAGGAGTCAGAGATTGGTAGATATCTGTGAGTTCAAGGTCGGCTTGGTCTACATAGCAATTTCCAGGCCAGCCAGGGCTTCATAGAAAGACCATGTCTTGAACAAAAAACCCAACCCCAAAAGAACAGACTTTAGTTGAATTCCAAACCCGTAAAGCAGATTTGAAGTTAGGTACAGTCAAGGCGTCTATTTGGGTGATTCATATTCTTACCTACGCATGCATGTTTGACGGTCAGATGTCTCTATCTGAACCTGGATCTTGCTATTTCTGCTAGGCGCGCTGTGAGCTCTTAGAGTCCACCTCACTCACCCCCTCTTCCAGAAGGGTGGGGCTACACTGAAGCCACATCCTTAGTTGGGTGCTGGGGATATAAAGCCAGATCTTCTGGCTTTATCCATTCATGGGGGCAACTGCTCAGCCTGCAATCAAGGCTTCTAAACTTCAGTCTGAAGACTTTATGAAAAGATTTTTTTTCCTTACTCACTTAGCCTCATGCATTTAGTGGAAAAGTCAGATGCGTGGGTAGGCTACTTGATATGACAATGGGGAAAAAAGCAATTTACAACACTCTGTCTGTTTTGGAATTCCTTGTAGGTGATCGATTCTAAGATTTTTTTTTTTTAACCCAAAGTCATGTATCTGGTGAGGCCAGTGATATTAGTGTACCTTTGGAAAAAAATTGTGTGTCCAGTACAGAAAGATACATAAGAGGTTGTTTTGTTGGGTGAGCTCGATTATTGTAGCTGTTAGAGATGTGGTGTGTATGTGGCTAAGTGTATAGGACATTTCCAAGTACTGCAAATACCACAGACAGAAAAGCTAAACAGGACATGCTCAGGTTGTTGTGTAATGCAGCCTGGAAGGATTTTAGAAAGATAATCCCACACAGATAATTAATGCAAACATATTCTCCAAAGAGAATGCCCTCAAAGGAAAAGAATATCCTCAGCAATGTCCTGAAAGAATGAAAAAAGGACAAGGGAAAAAAAGTTATTTATCTTAATGCAAGACCTCAGAATACACTACCTTTTGTGACAGTCCCCACTGTTGTGGGGTATCTCTACTCAGCTGTATATAAACTCTCCGTGTAACACACTTATTCAAGTGCTAATTTTCTTCTTTTTAAAGTTTTTTCTTTTCAATTTAAATTGCCATTGTTGATTTTGTCACACACTATGTCGAACATCCTGTTTTCATCTTCCAATATTGGAGATATCAAGTCATCTAAGACTTTTGAAAATTCTTTTTCTCATAAATGTTCCTATATAAGTATGATGAGATTGTTAGTCGTCTGTATTTGTGAAAAACAAAAATCAAGTGTCTTTATATTTGTCTCTTTGGGCATCTGCATATGCAATAGCAACCCACTGATAATTTTGAACAATCTCACCAAAAGGCTAAGATTGAGCCAGGTGAGGTAGTGCACACCGATAATGCCAGTGCTTGGGAAATGGAAACAGGAGAATCATGAAAATCCCGAGTTGAAGGCCAGCTTCAGCTGTCTAGCAAGTCTGAGGCCAGCTTGGGCTACATGAGTCCTTCTTTCAAACAAAAGCAAACCATCTTCGTGGTAGCAGACACTGGAAATCCCATCATCTGATAGACAGACAGCAGAGGCAAAGACCTGAACTTTGCAGTTAGCTGAGCTTCCTGGTGATACTCTGTCTGAAACAAAACACATTTCAGATGACCTTGCTTGCAAAGCTGAGTGTGACTCCCTGTGACTGACACTCTTATACATTTGGCTCTTTCCCTACTTCTTTAAGTGTTTTAAATGCAAACAAACAAACAAGCAAACATTTTTCTATATATTTAGAAAAAGTAGGCTTCAAACTTGATGTCATCTTCTCGTCGCTAATTTTAGCTAACCCCATCTGTGCTTCACTAACTGCTCCCCAACCCCCGATAACCACATCCTGGTGAGCAGAACATTCTACATGGCTGGACCTGCAGTTTCTAAAGGCCCACTGCTTTATAACATACCGCAAAGTTTTAAATCACCTGAAGCTTTTGAACCCTTGTTAACAGAAACTTCTCTGCCACCTCCTCCCCTAGCCTGTTCCTCCATGATGTAACTGGTGGTTTTGGGGCTTCATAAACCCTACCCTGCCTCTCTCCAGGTTCAAGGGCTTTTTGTGGTATGAGTCTGCTCTTAACCATTGGCAAAAAGTCCCTTAATCTGACTGTCACCAAGTGGCATTGTCCTGTGTCTGGAATGGGTACAGCCGTTAAACTTTCTCCCCCTTTCTTACTTTCTCTCTCTCTTATTTTCTCCCCGAAGTCCTCCCAGTGTATTCTCTGAACTTTTGGCACTTGTATAATATTCTCTCTCATTACTGTGGGAGCCACTCAGCTCTCTGATTATTGTTGAGGTTTGAAAAGGATTTACAAGAAGAGGGGAGATTGAAAGGTAGACTGTGAGACTCCAGAGGAGGAAGTAGCAAGGATCACTTGTTATTTCCCCTTCACATCTGAACCCCAGAAACACTGCATCCTCTCAGACCATCTGCTCCCATTTCGTGTGTAACGCTTTTCTTGTTCGTTTGAAAGAGGGGGGTTGACTTTACATCACAGATTCAGGGACTCTGTGGGGGTGTGCTCCTATGGACTTCTGCATATCATCCAGGCAGGGGGAATGTGTGGTGGAAGACATCTTCATGGCAACCAAAATCAGAGGGCAGGGTGCATGGGAAGATAAGGGTCCCAAGGACATGCTGCCAGGGGGCTGTGGACCTCCTCCAGCCAAGTCCCCGCCCCCTGTACCGTTTTGCACCACCTCTCAATAATGAAATCATACTATGAATCCATCTGGTTAGCAATCCTTTCGTTGATGATGGTCCTTGTGGTCTACTTGTTTCTGGAAATGCAGTTACAGATCCACCCACCTGTGGATCACCTAGTCATTTGTAAATCCAAACAAGTCCATAATGGAGGATCCCTCTCTGAGTGAGGCTCTCCTCCCACTTTCAATCAGGAGTAGCTCCTCTAATTCTAAATTCTTTAAATCACAATGCTTATTCCGATTTGAGGAGAGACTCAAACCAGCGTCTCTGTACAAATTTTCATGTCTATCCTTGGCCCATACCAGCTTAGGGCATCTTGTTATAACAACTCCTGCAAACTAAGACACTTGGTAACAAGGTCCTACCCTGTAGGAATTGCATTTTACTGGAGTCTGAAGTACAGTCCATGCAGACATTTATGCTGGGCAAGCTCCACCTGGGCAAGGTTCTGTAGCTGCCTGGAACTTTCTGATCTGGAGCTGCTGTTCTGAGACCCACCTTGGTATGAACTCAGAAGCTGCAAGAACGGAGATTTTCTTTTGACCCTTCCCCAATCCCTGCATTGTAGTCCTCTTCCTCTTCCTCTACCTCCTTCTCCCCTTTTACGTCTTCCCTTTTAAAAAGGTAACTCACAGGCCATTTAAAGGATATCTCTGGATGCTTTAATTCTGCCCTTTTCTGAAAGGCCACATTTCAGTTTAAAAAAAAAATGCTAGCAAGTGGGCTGGCTACTCAGCTTTCCTACCAACCCTGTTAGCATCCACACCTCCTCAAAGACCTCCTGCAGTGAATTCAGCCTAGAGCTCCCTGCTCTAGAGCCACATGCATACAATCTTGACTGGACCCCCTGAAAGCCAATTCCACAGTGGGTGAATAGGGGGAAAGCTTTAATCACCATGAACAATCTCAACCAGAACCATGACATTCTGTGTCGAGCTAAGAGATTTCTCAGCATATTATTAATGGTATGAAGAAGGCTTTTCTAACTGAAAAATCATTCAGAAGACCAGCAAAGTAAGGGACGATCACATCAAGGCTCCTGAATGTAGGACACAGTCCCAGAACCTCATCCTTCCCAGAATGAGGTGCCTGCTGGTGATTCTCTGGTTTCTTCCAGGGAAGGGATGAAGGATGCCCTGGTGGATACTGTCTGATCGCTTGAGCTTCTTTCCTTTCCAGGTTCCTTCCTGATATTAGCCATGGTTTTCAGCAGTTTCTGCGGCAACGTGGATTCTGGAGATACTGTGAACGTCTCTCTGCTGTGTAGATTTTGTCTTGTTCAGTCTGCTTCAGGGTCATTTGAGTCCCACTTCTGCAGCATCTCCTTCTAGACGCATCTGGGCCTTCTTTGCAGTTTCTGTTATTGGTTCCTCGACATTTTTTTTTTTTTTAAAGATTTATTTAATGTTAGTATTTTGCCTGCGTGTATGTGTGTGCATCACATGCATGCCCCCTGGTGGTGGAATCCTGAAATGGTCACCAGATGCCCTGGAACTGGAGTTACAGATATTCACAGGTGCCATGTGTGTGCTGGGAAGCAAACCAGGGTCCTCTGTGTTAGCAAGCAGTGCCCTTAAGCACTGAACCACCTTTCCAGCCATGACCTGAGTCTTGACAGTGGTTTTGTTCCCCCTAAACTTCAGCGACGGCTCCGTGCCATCGGCGGAGAGCAGCAGTGTGACTGCACTGGGGTTCTCACCCCTACAGTGTTGGATGTGCTGGCAGAAGTAGAGGCCATTGCAGCAAAGTTGCCCAGTGCCTGGACCCACAGCCATTCTGGGTTCTGATTGGATGGTGTGCGAAGCTCTGAATAGGCTTGCCTTGGAGCCAGCGATTGGGAGACTGACAGGCAGAGTGCCATGGCTTCATGTTTCTCTAAGTCCCTAGCTCCTCAACCCGCCTAGGCAAAGGGGTGAATGACCCAAGCTGCTGCTGAAGGCACCTTTCCATAGTGTTCTACTGTGGCGCTGCAGTCAGAGACCAAAATCTATTCATGTAGGAGTGCTTTCTGTTTATCGTTTTGAAGGTACCGCCAAATTCCTTGAATTTTGACTAACCAGGTAAACATGTGGAGGTTGAAGTAGGAGGAATTATCCAGTTCTTGGTAGTTTCCATTCACTATAGACAGTGTCCTCTTGTTTCGTGAATACCTAGATAATTTACATTACTCTGCCTGGCTCTTTTGCATTGCTTGGCTTTGGAGACCTCAGCGAGGCTGCAGCACAGTCTGAGACAGCCTGCTAATTCTTGCAGAGCTGAATCGCGAACCTAATTTAATTTATTATTTATTTACTTTTGTCTTCTGGGGACGAGATCCCGTTGTTTAACCCAGGCTGATCTTTGACTTGCCTTTGTGCTACCTCAGCCTGTCTTTTCTGGGTGTACAGGTCATCAGGCTTGGCAGCAAGCTCCTTAATTTACTAAGCCGTGCCTCTGGCCCTGGGATTGTACTTCTCCAATCTATGTCTGGATTAACTACACCAAGGGGACATTTAAATGTCGTATGATTTTCATATTTAAACAGGGAATGAGTTGAGTTGATGCCAAATTATTGACAGTGTTTGATAGTATTTTGATTATTTTTTAATGTAATTATAAAAGTTGTTAGTTATCACAATCTTAATCTGTTTTTTCCAATTCCCTTGAAGTTCTCCCATTAGTGTTTAAATGTTATTTAATTAAGACATATATGTATGTATGTGTTGAGATATAAGAAGCTCAGGCAAATGACAATGACCTTGTATTTCTGATCATTCTGCCTCCTCCCAAGGACTGGAATTACAAGCATTGACTACCATGTCCTGTTAATGAGGTGATGAGCTAAATCCAGCACTTCACAAATGCTAGGAAAGCTTCTACCAACTAAACCACACTCACAGGCCCCATTCATTAGTGCATTTTCTCTACTCACCTCCCTCCGTCCCTTCCTTCCTCTTCCTTCCTTCCTTCCTTCTTTCCTTCCTCCCTTTCCTTCCTCCCTTCCTTCCTTCCTCTCTTCCTTCCTTCCTTCCTTCCTTCCTTCCTTCCTTCCTTCCTTCCTTCCTTCCTCTCTTTCTTCTTTCCTTTCTCCTCTCTCTCTTCTTTCTCTCCACAGTCTCATGTAACCCAAGCTGACCCCTAACACTCTATGTAGCTGAGCATGACCTTGAACTTTTAATTTTCCTTCCTCCATCTCCAGGATTTGGGTTTACAGGTGTGTGCCTCTTCATAGCACTGGGGATTAAACCTGGGGCACTGTGCGCTCTTGGGATTCATTCTGCCAAACTGAGCTGTTACTCAGTCCTGATTATCTTTTCATTTGATTGAAAATAGATTCTTTTCTCATATCATATATCCTGATTACAAGTTCCCCCTCCCTCTACTCTTTCTAGCTCCTCCCCACATCCCCTCCCCTCCAGATCCACTCCCTTTCTGTTTCTTATTAGAAAAGAACAGGCTTCTAAGAGATAACAACTAAGCACAACAAAATAAAATACAGTAAGATAAAGCAAAAAAACATCCCACTGAGGCTGGACACTACAGCCCATCAGAAGGAAAAGAGCCCAAGAGCAGGCACCAAATGAGAGACCCACTCGTTCACACACTCTGTAGCTGAAAGCTGTAATGTATACTCAGATGACCTGGTGCAGAAACCTGCAGGCCTGTGCTTGCTGCTTCAGTCTCCGTGAGTTCATGTGAGCCTCGCTTAGTTGATTCAGAAGGCCTGTTCTCCTGGAGTCCTCCATCCAACGCTCTGGCTCTCACACTCTTTCCAACTCCTCCTCGGAGGAGTTCCCTGAGCTCTGGGGTGGGGTGGGTATCTGCTGAGGACATCCCAGTTAGAGCTGAGTGTTCCAAGGCCTCTCTCTCCAGGTAGTGTCTGGCTGTGGGGCTCTGCTTCTGATCCTGTCTGCTGCAGGAGGAAGCTTCTCTGAGGATGACAGGATAAGGCACCTATCTATGAATATAGCAGGATATCACTAGGAGTCATTTGATTGATACTTTTTTTTTAGACCAGTAGTGTTTGGTTTGAACTTGGATCTCTGGAATTTGGTCACCCAAGAAATGTTGGGTATGGGTTCCATCTTGTGGAGTGGGCCTTAAGCCCAATCGGAAATTGGTTGGCTACTCACACAAATTCTGTGTCACCAAATCTTGCAGGAAGGACAGATTGTAGGTCAAAGGTTTTGTGACTGGGTTGGTGTTTACTTTTCTCCTTGGGTAACCCTCAGAGAACCTCCGTGTGCACCAAGGAGACTAGAATGGGAGTGTGGAGGTTCCATGTAGGCACCAGTTGGACCTTGCAATATTCATTGAGTTGCGCGCGTGTGTGTGTGTGTGTGTGTGTGTGTGTGTGTGTGTGTGTGTGTGTTATCCCCAGCAATGGGCCCTGCTGTCAGTTTGTGGAGAGCAGCCTATTGTCTTAGCCACAACCTGGGTTGCTTGGGGATTTCCGTGGAACCCTTTGACCAACGATTCAATTGAATGCAACCCACTGGAAATCTTGTTTGGAGACAAGAGATGGCCAGTTGGGATTATATATCCCCCAATATAAGAAGACCTCATTAGGATCTCCTTCATATATGTTAGGAAGTTTCCACGGCTTTCTACACCATCCTTCAAATGCCCCTCAATTCTGGCTGTCTCTCCCTGCATTCTGTCCATCAACCCTATCTTCCTTTCCTCTCCCCACCTTATCTTCCTGTTCCCTTCCTGACCAGCCTCCCTTAACATCTATTCTTCTTCCCCTCCCAGGGAGAACCATGCATTCTCTCCCTGCCCCCAGCCCTTCCTCCGTATGTCACCTCTGTGTGTCTATGTAGGTTGTTGTAAGTTGGTTATCCCTTATTTAACAGCTAATATCTGCATATTAGCGAATACATACCATATTTCCTTTCTGGCTATGGTTTATCTCACACAGGATGATTTCTACTAGCTCCATCCATTTGCCTGCAAATGTCATAATGTCATTTTTTATTTAACAGCTGAATAATACATCATTGTAAATGTACCACATATTCTTTATCCATTCTTCCAATGACAGACATGTAGGCTGTTTCCAGTTTCTGGATAGAATGAATAGAGCAGCAGTGAACATGGTTGGGCAAGGGTCCATGAGGTAAGACGGAGTGTCCTTTGGGTTTATGTCCAAGAGAGATATGGCTGGATCCTGTATTAGATCCATTCCTGGCATTCTGAGGATCCGCCATATTGATTTCCATAGTGGCTGCACAAGTTTGCAGTCCCACCAGCAATGGAGGAGTGTTCCCCTTGCTCCACATCCTCACCAGCAAGAGCTGTCACTTGAGTTACTGATCTCAGCCATTGTGCTGTTATGCTGGTGTCTAGGCATCTGGGATTGGGATGATTACAGGTCTGGGTGCTGATTTCTGGATCTGATTTGTTGTGTGTGTGTTTTGTTTCTTTGTTTCTGTTTCCTCTCTGGATTATCAGAGAGTTTGATGGCTGTGTGCTGCCTGGTAGGAAATTATCTTTGAACCTGATAGGTTTGGCCTCTGGTCGTTCCTGATAAAATGTGTTTCTAGGTATTGGGAGATGTTCCTTAGGAACGGGGAGAGGCTAGGGGTCTGAAGGGGTTCACAGGAGGGAGACAGCTGAGTATTCAATCAGGATCTGCTCATTTTGTCTCCTAGGAATGGGGGGAGACAGTGCAGAGAGGTTACTCCAGAGGGCCTGGTACAGCACTGAGGATGAGACTGGGGATTGGACCTAGAGGAAAGGAAGGAGAGCGAAGACTTACAGAGGGCCTGGCTACTCCATGGCAGGAGTGGCCTGTGGGTGAACAGGAAGTGCCTGCTGGATTTGGAGTCAGTGATAAAGTAACACATTGGGGGAGGGAGTTTAGGAGGGGAAGGTCTGTGGGACCCACAGGGGATGTGGGCAGAGGGGGAAGGAAGGCTGCTGCAGGTGCTCTGTGCAGAGCTAGGTCTGAGACTTCCAGGTTAGGCTTGGAGGAGACAATGGAGCAGGGAAGTCTTCACTTAGCTTCCCTCTTTGCCTGGCCTGCTCAGCTGATGTGTTCCCAGGGAATGCCTGCTGGTGTTGGAGGCTGGGATACTGTGGTGGGGAAGATTGGAGGGGAAGATGTTTGTGATCCCCTGGGGGTGGAGTCAGAGAGGAAAGGGAGGCCACAGACGTGTTCTGCTGCAGAGCTGGGGATGAGATTCCTGACAGTTTAATTTAAATGTGCATTTTTATACCAGCTAGTCTTTTATGATATGTTCTTGGGGTGCATGTGCATAGATTTTCACTGTCTATAGAAAGCACCAGTTTGTTTTCTTTAAAAAAAAGTATAATTTTTATGTAAGTGTAAGTCTGTATATGAGTGTGAATGAATCCCATATGGGTGCTGGTATTCGTGGATGCCAGAAGAGAGTATCAGGTCCTTAGGAGCTCATGTTAGAGGAAGCATGAACTCCCTGGCATGGAGTTAGGTCCTCGGCCGAGCAGGAAGTGTGACTAACTGTCCAACCCCAGTTCATGGGTCCTGTTTATTAAGCTTTTTTTTTTTTTCACATTTGCAAGTTTAAATGTATGTGGGTATTTCATCTGCTGCTTTCAACTCTGTATATTTGCCTCTGGTGAGCATCCACTACCATTTCCGTCTCCGCTGTCCTGCAGTGGGTATTTAGTGCAACAGTAGTCCCTTAGGATATATAACAGTCCTGTGAGTGTTAAGAACTTGTGAGACACTTTTCTAGGGCATGTATTCATGAGTAGAACTGTGCCACCATGAAGGTTAATATCAGTTGTTAACTTGGCTGGATTAAGGAACTCGCAAGCGATCGGTTAAGCACATCTCTGCAAGGGTCAGTTAGACTGATTCCAGAGACGGTTAGATCATAAGGGCTGGCTTCATGAGATGTCCTCCTTATTGGGAAGTGGTGGTAGGCAGGAGGTGGGGCCTACTTTGGGAAAGTAGGTTACTGTAGGTAGGTCTTTGGGGACAGTTTCTTGCCCTGGTCTCTTCCTGTACCTCCTTTCCCCCCACTTTCAGTCTTACCATGATGTGAGCTGCCATTTTATCATGCCTTCCCCAACATAATGGATTGGACCTCTGGAAATGTGAGCCCAAATGAATCTTCCCTCCGTAAGTTGCTCCTGTCAGGTATGAGCAGAGCACCACAACGTAACTTGCACATTGACCACTTATCATCCCAGTTACTGTGAGCACTGCCAGGTCATCCTTCAGGGAGAACTGAGCACCTACTTCACAAGGGTAGTGCATGCGGAGTACTGTATGCATACACCCAGCAAACACTTGGAATGATCCAGAACTCAGACATTTTCAAGGAGCCTTGAGAGTCTCAATGGAGCAGCCATGGTGGTACCTGCCTCGCATAGTGTCTTCTGATGTCTTCTTCCGGTGAGCCAGACTGCAGTCTTGGTAAGGCAGTCGTCCTCTATTGATCAGTCTGAAAATCTCTGTTTGCCTTTCACTTTTTGATCAGAGTTTTACATTTTTTTGATCACCGAATAAAATCTCTGTGTTTAAAGCATGTGAGTCTGTTCACTTTCTGATCCCACAACAAAAGAAACTCACTGGCGACATCATGCTGCACGTCTACCTCAGGGTCACCCCCTTTCTTCTTGTTGTGATTGTCTGCCGTCTTGGGGATTGAACTCAGGGCTCTTTACACTTGCTAAACCTTTCATTTTCAACAACATGGAAATAATAATGTTACACTTACCTCTGGAATTATTTAAGTCTTTAATTTTCTTCGTTTAGGACTTTTTTTTAAAGATAGAATTTAAGTGTTGAGACTTGCAGGACGGCTCAGTGTGTCGGGGCTCCTTCCATCGAGCATGGTGAGCTGAATAAATATCTGGGACCCGCAGGGTAGGGGAGACCAACATCTACGTATGGTTTCCTCACCTCCACGTGTGCACCAACACGCTCGCAACCACACCCCTGCCAATGTCATAGTCTGTTTGTTTTGTAGTACTAGAAATCATTAGATGGCAATAGAAGGTTAAGACAAAAAAATAAATTCCTTTCAATAGTTCATCTTGAAGTTGTAATCATTTTTTTATGATCTCTGTCATCAAGAAGTAGACAAGCAGAGAAAATAAATAGACAAGCTATGTACATTTATATTTTTCGTATGTCAGTTACATCAACACAGGGATCATGGGGCTGGAGCAGGAGCCTCATTGCTCACAGTCTTCTCAATCCCCTGGGAGGGAATTCAAGCTGGCTGGGGACTGCACTCTGAGCCGGCTCAGGGTCTGGCAGTGGAGGGAAAACCAGGATGTGCTTGTAGAGGGCTCAGACAACGTGGACCTCAGAATTGAGACGTACAAACAAGCTGACTTCGTCATCGTTCTATTGCTGTGGAGAGACAGCATGGCCAAGGGAAGGAAGCATTTAATTGGGGCTGGCTTACAGTTTCAGAGGGTGAGTCCATGATCTCCGTGGTAGGCAAGCATGGCGGCCAGCAGGCAGGCATGGTCCTGTAGCAGTAGCTGAGAGCTCACATCTAATCCATAATTTGCAGGCAGAGAGAGGGGCATGGGGATTGGGCTTACTGTGGGCTTGTGAATCCTCCAGGCCCACCCCCAGGGGCACACCTCCTCCCACAAGGTCACATCTTCTAGTCTTTCCCAAACAGTTCTACTCCCTGGTGACTAAGCATTCAATATATGACATTCAATATATGACCTATGGGGGCCATTCTCATTCAAACCAGGGCCCTCCAGCTTCCACTAACCCAACAGCTTAGAATGACACCAGGCAGCATCTGAGGCTGACAGTAGGGATGTCCTCATTTTGCTGTAACCAACCTACCCAGTGTTTCCACCATTCCGTTTGAAGAATGCCTTGACTTTCTTTTGTTCTTTAAAAAGTATGGAATCATCTTCATATTGGATCATGTAACGCGGGGTAACCTGAATCTGGGTTCCTGGGCCAGGACCGCTCAGATTTGGCTCCCTAATTATTATTTCCTTAATATAAGCTATTGCCTTATTCCCTTTTGTGAATGAGTGCTGTGTTTTGCGTAGGAATATACACCTCTCCTCTGTTCATCCCTAATGTACTCAGAACCCAAGTCACAGGGGAGGGCTGCCCACACTGCATTTTTACTTGGGAACAAAAATCCCCTCACTCTTTGCCTGAGCAGATGCTCATCTACTCTCAAGTTTGATGATGATGATGATAATGATAATAATAATAATAATAATAATAATAATAATAAAACAATAATATCATCAAGGCAAGGAAGTGACACATCATTCTCTGCAGTTGTGGGGCTCCAGGCATTTGACCAGTTCACCAATGCTACCCCCTGGTGGAACCAGCGGGACAGACCAGAGTCCTTAACTTCTGTAAGGCTGGCTAAGTATGCAATAGGAAACTGTGTGAACCAGAAAATAATTTACAAGAAGGCTCTAGAAAACATTCTCAGTGTGTTTAAAAGCATACAAAGCAGAAAAACCTCATTAATAAATGTGTATACTTTTTGAGTCTTTAGGTTTTGAGGTAGGATGATTTATTGATTTATTGAATATAAATTGTTTCAAGTTCTGTAAACAATTTTAAACTCTTATTTTGCTTAATTATATATCATCATTATTCTGTGTGTATGATGTGTGTCATGGTGCATGTAGAAGTCAGAAGACAACTTTGTGGAGTTGGTTTTCCCCTCCCACCTTTGCTGGGGTTCTTAGTTCTGGGGACCAAACTTGGGCTGACATTGTTGGGTGGCCAGCACCTTTATCTACTGAGTTCTCTTGCTGGCTGCACTTTTTGAAGGATTACTGCGTGTTGTTCCGTGTACTGGGATTTGGAGCTACAAGGACGAGCTGTACATCAAGCTGACTACAGGCAGCAGGAAAGGAAAGCTGCAGAAAAACTTCCAGTATAAAGACAAGGACATGACCTTCCTCTGGAGTGGGTTCCTTTGCCTCTGTTAGGCAGAGGCTGGAGTACAGGTCAAACCAAAATCGGGGCTGGGCTGCAGTTTCCCCCTCGATTTAACACGTTCTCAGAAGGCGCAGCTCACTCCATGTTTCTCATGGCAAACCATGTTGGTCTCCACCTCAGCCCCGAGACTCAAAATGGTGCAGGCCTTTCCTCCACAGGTTTTTATCCAGGCTCCAGAGCCCGGAGTTCTAGGTAGCCGCTATCAGTGGAGGGACCGGGAGATGACTGTGTGCTTGAGGCGTTCTTTCCTGCCTTGGGGTCCTGTTTCCTGAACACAGTAAGTCACTCTGCATTTCTGTCTGTCTACCTTCCTGGTCTTTGGGATGTCCTTACAACTTGTCAAATGTCAGTGGAGGAGAAAAGCCTGTCTGGGTGACTGACTTACACCCCAGTATCTCACATCCACACTTGAGCGTGTCTTCCAGACTAGCGAGTGTGTTGACTTTCTTTGTGAGTTCCCGCCCCCCTTTTACTAATCCCTGTGTTTAAGTTTATATTAAAATATATTTATAATACACTCAATTATCTTCATAACGAAAATGCTGAATGTGTGAGATACGAAATGTTTTCTGTTTGTTATTCTAAGACCCTAATTTTCCCTGCAGAGGTCCTGGATCCGCCCACATGGCTCCATTTTCTTGCTCGCTTCTATAGTTGATCCGTTCCCTGCATGCGCACATGAGTCTGCGCAGTGAGCAGCTGATATCCATAGCTCTCTGCAGAGCAGTTTGATTTTCCATTGACTTCTACCTCATCTTGTTCCTTCTCCAAATCCCCTAAATATATAATAGTTTTAAATTCCCAGATTTTTCTATCTTGTATAACAGAAATGTTGGTCTGGTTTAACTTCATTCTGTTTAAAAGAATCATCATATTAACTTGTAACGTATTCAAAGTCTATCCTACAAACCACACTGAATTGTATTACCCTCCAACTCTCCCATTTCTCTGGTATATTTCAACTCATTTTTGTAGATTTTCTTTTTAATTTTAGAAACAGGGTTTCTCCGTGTATTCCTGGATGTCTTAGAACTTCCTCTGTAGGCCAGATTGGCCTTGACTCTGAGACCCACCTGCCTCTCCTTAGTGCGGGGATTAAAGGCCTGGGCCACCAGGCTCACCTATGACTAATTTGTCTCTTAATGTTTAAAAAAATTTTAAATTAAAACAATTCATTTTATACGCATGTTTGTGAACCACATGTGTGCCTTGTGCCTGCAGAGGCCAGAAGAAGGCATCAGAGCTCCTGAAACTGAGGCTACAGATGGGTGTGAGCTGCCATGTGGGAGCTGGGAATTGAACTTGTGTCTTCTGGAAGAGCAGCCAGTGCGGTGCCTGCTGAGCCACCTCTGCGGGCTCACACGCCCTCTCTGCCTCACTTGACTCCTCAGCGGCCCTGAATCTATGAAGCACAGTGAGGCCAGTGTTGGACCACTCGGCTGCACCCCAGGCCTCTGCTTGCTTTCCTGTCTGCTCATGAGTCTGTCAGCTGTTACTCTCAACTTTAGGTCTAGATGCTGTAATCGGGCATTGCTCAGGACGCCGTCTCCAGTTCTTTCTGTTCCTCACTGTAGCAGTACGCCAATTTCTTATACTTTTTATCCCGAATAACACAAACGCGATGCCCTTTTCTGCACGCCCTGTACTGCTGAGCTGTTTCAGAACTGGTCCCCCCACGGCTTCTTCTTCCCATTAGACTCTGAAAGGGGCATTACAAGATGTGGCGCTATACAGAGACAGGTTCCAACTACATTCACTAGGAGTTTTCAAATGTGATCTCGCAGAATGCCGCTCAGTTTGGTCAGAAAATCAGAGAGAAGGCCTCTCCTGTAATCCTTGTCTGGAAGTTCACTTCTTCCTGGAACCTGGCTTCTAAGTCCCCGCCGCTACCAACAGGCAGTCCTTCATTACCTGTATGATATCTGTTCACCTCACAAGTGTTTACTCAATTCATATTAAGTGCCAGCTGTGTTTCAGGTGACGAGAGGGTAGAATTTAGTGATATGAATCTTTCCGAATGTCTCAGAGGTTGTGGTCCAGTGTGTATTAAGAACAACAACAGCAACAAATATATACTTATATGTCTATGTATGCATACATGTACACACACACACACACACACACACACATAGTGTTAGTAAAGAATGAAGGGAGACAGTAACAGGTAATAGGATGAAAAGAAGGCGGTGCTGGAAGAGTAATTCAGGGTGACCTCTCTGAACTGTATGCGGCATTGCAAGGAGTTTGCGTTCTGTCCACAGTATTGTGGAGGCCACTGAGGCGGGATGAGACGTGCTTGAACCATATCTTAAGAATATCTTCCAGTTTCTATCCAGAGACTGGAGCACTGAGGGGTAAAGGAAGATCCAGGGAACACAGTGTGGTGTTATGAATGAGAAATGTCCCCCACCGATTCAAATATCTGAACACTTACTCCAGTGTGGGTCTGGTTATTTGGGAGATTGTGGGACCCTTGGGAGGGGGAGCCTTGTGGGAGGAGTTTGTTTCCTCTCTGCTGTGTCTACAGCCTGTGGGAAGTGCCACCCACATCCCACGTGCTGGGATGGTCCTCTTTTTCACTCAGCCTCATCTGGAAATGTCCTTACTGACAAACCCACACAGAGTGAGTGCTTACTCTTAGACACTTCTCAACCCAGTGAAGTTGACAATCAAGATTGACCATTGGACCTACAAAGTAAAGTATGGGGGAGGATAGAACATCTCAAGTCCCTTTGTATCAACCTGTGATAACTTTTATTACAATGTATAAACATAGGAGTCTTGGTGTAAGTGGAGGTGTGGCTCTCTACTTTGGCTACACACAGAGGAGCTTTCCATAGACAACTGGGCCACAGCCATCATCCATCAGACATCCAGGTGAGTCTGAGAAGCTGCAGGAAAGCTGTGAGTCAGAATTCAGATGGCAGCAAGATCCCAGCTGTTTTCTATGACTCTGAGATAGCTGGCAATTGGAACTAGTGAGTTTGAGTTTTTCCGAAGCGGCGAAACCCATTTGCAACACTAGGTGGCGCGGAAGAGACGAATGTTGTAGAGAAACTGGTGTGTGGAGTCTTTGAAGGATGATGGAGGGAATGATTGAGCTCAGTGCCTTTCACAAAAGAGTAAATTGCAGACACAGGAGAATGTGGTTAATTTGCTCCTCTTGGAGAACACAATGAAAGTTGCTGGTGAAAGCATTTGGTTTCTTCCAATATATCCTTAGATTTAGCTTTCCGCAGACACATTTCCTTGCCAGTGCAACTCTTGGTATTGGAATACAGCAGAATTAGATGTGATTCAAGGGCTCTCTAAAAGAGAAATGGTTATGTGATATTCACTCAGTTGATTTTCACGATACAGGAAGTTTAAAAAAAGACTGATATTAACATTTGGCTTTTAAAAAAAATCAATATATAAAATTTGATAACTGTACGACAAACAAACACCAACTGAAACTCTACAAGGAAAGAAAGTAACAGACTACATCTTGAATTCTGGTAATAGTGTTCTGTAGATTGTGAATACTCTTTTATTTTGTAAATGATTTTTTGGTAGTGGAAACCATTCCCCCAAATACCCATAATTCCTACTTACAACAAACAAACAAACAAACAAAACTTGTTTTTCTGTTCTTCTTGAGTTGCTGGCAACACACCCTGGAGCATCTCCATCTCCTGTTGCTGTCCCCCACCTTAGGAACCCAGGCAGGGGCAACATGTTCACCCAGCATGGTGGCAGTGTGATGAGTTCACAGCTGTGTATGAGGCTTCAGAAGATTTGTGTGGAAGCTTCTATTTTCTTCACTTCTACTCTGGGGGTTTAAAAATGTGCAGCTTGTGTTGTAGGGTTAGCTCTGTGGCGATGTCAGCCATTTCTGTGCATGTGTACGTACGTAACCGATCCTGGAAAACACAATAAAAAATCTCTTGGGCCGATGTTGACATTTCAGCAGGTAAAGCAATTTGCCTCAGCATGCCTGATGACTGGGGGTATGATGGCTGGAACCTGCAGAAAGGTAGAAAGAGAGAATCGGTTCCTGAAACGTGTCCTCTGATCTCCACATGAGATCTGAGGCACAGATGCACCCCCCCATCGTGTACCTTTCCACAAAATTAATGAAAAAGAAAGCAGTCCTGTTGTTGACTAATTATTAAACCGTAGTGGTGTGATACCCATATGACAGGCAATGGTAGACCGCAAAGACAGGGCAGAATCTCATTTATAAAGTAGTTGAGCAGGCACTACCTGTTGTCATTGTCCTCCTCCTCCTCCTGCTCCTCCTGCTCATCCTCCTCCTCCCCCTCCTCCTTCTTATGTAGCAATAACTAGACAGTTCTTCAGCGAGAGGATTTTGCTCACACATCTCATCCTCTGTTAGTTAATTGGGCTCATGCAATGGAAAAACAAACTTCTCCCATCTCTATGACAGATGTGGGTTCACGCCTTGGAACTGAGACATCCACCAACACTGGGCTCCTAAGGTCCCAGGGGAACAGAAAGAACTGCGCCCTCTCCCTTGATGTTCACAGAGGGCTGTAGGGGCTTGAAAAGGACAGTCCCTGTGTCTTAAAGTTGGTAAAAAGCTTATTTAGTTTTTTAACTATGTAGCCAGGGCCAGTGAGTTGGCCCAGTGGGTGGAAGTGCTTCCCCCAAGTCTGAGTTGATCTTGGTGTAAGTGAATATCGACTCTTGCAGGTTGTCCTCTGACAAACCAATTAAAGAAAATACCAAACATTTAAGGAAGTGTGGGTACATTTCAAAGACACAAGAAACATGTGAAGGTCGTTCTTTCTAGTCAGTTGCCTGGGAAAAGGGAAGTGGTGAAATTCTCTGTCTTCAATAGCAACTGAGAATTTAGGCAGCTTAGATTTGTCCTTTCATTGCCAGTGGCCGTAAGGGACTTTTGTAAGAATGTTTTGTCAGAAGGCTCTTAATTGATGGACAGCTTGTGCTCTTCCAGCCTTAGCAGTCTCCAAACTGACTAAATGACTGGAGAGCCTTCTGCAACTCCAGTGAAGTCTCCTCTCCTCTCCTTGGATTCTGAGGTTGGTAAGTTTCCTTGCAGAGATAAAACAGATCAGAGGCAGGGAGGGGAATATGAGCTTCACCTCCAGAACTGGGGTCCATGCTGATGCTCAGCTCTTCATTTGATCTGCTGTCTCCTCTGGGCTCAGACATGCTCAGTATACCACTGTCAGTTGTGCAAAGCCCCTTCTCTCAAAAGCCAGTCCCATGTATGACAGCAGTCACATCCTGCATCTACCATAAGCCACCGTTGATGAAGCAAGTTCATGCCTCTTGTCCTAGAAGCCAGGCCCCATGATGATACATCTACATCCTGCGTCTCCCACCCGACCTCCGTGATGAAGCACATCCATGCCTGTCCTTATTTCTCACTTCACAACAGTCATGATGCAAGTGTTATAATAATTACTTTCTGTAATAGCTGTAGTATCCATTGATAGTTTAAATACCATATGTACTAAGTTCTGAATTGTAGTTCATTTTCCACACAAGATTTTAAAAAATTACTTATTTATTAGACTTTTTCTTCCCTCATATATTGTAATCAACACCCTTCTATTCCTCCCTTCATTCCTCCCAGATCCCCCCATCTTCCATCTCCACCAGATCTACCCGTCTTCCCCCGATTCCCACTCCTCCTCTCCCCAAGGAAGAGCAGTCTTCCCAGGGTTACTGCTCAATCAGGGCACAAAAAGATGGAACAGGGTTAGGCACATTTCGCTACTTCAGTGTTGGTCTAGGTGACCCATTACAGAGACACGGTATTCAAGGGCAGGCAAGAGGTTCGGGGACCCCCCACCCCATTCCAATCTGTATGTGTTCTGTAAGAGCACCGGACCAGGAAAAGTTAATACATATTTGGGGACCCAGTAGGTTCCATGTCTGCTGCTCCAGGCACTGTGATCCCCTAAGACTGTTGGTCAGTTGATTCCATGAGATTTGTTCTCCTAGTGTCCTCAACCCCTCTAGTTCCTATAATCCTTCCTCTACTTCCTCTTTGGGGTTCCCTGAGCTCTGCATTTGTTTGGCCCTGGGCCTCTGCAGCTACTCCCTTCAGCTGCCATAGGGATCCTCTCTGTTGAGGACTGGGCTAGGCATTAATCCACGAGGAGAACAAGATAACATTAGAAGTCCTCTCTGAGTGTCCAGACTCTGGTTCCTGGCCTGCCATACATCAGTCATGGTTTCCCTCCTTTAGCATGGCGTTCTGCCCTTCCATTGACCAAGTGGATCCTGCAGGAAGGATAGGCCACAAGTGGAAGTTTTTCTGGCTGAGGTGTAACCCAGTCCCACTACTGGAAGCCTTGCCTTGTTACAGGAAATGGCCTGTTTAGGCTCTCTGACCCCCATTTCTTTGTTTCATTATTCCAGTGAGTTTCCAGTACACTAGATCTGCTGGTTCTCCCTTAAATGCCCACCCATTCTGGTCATCTTTCCATATATTCTCTCCCTTCTCGCCTCTCTGCCTTCCTGGTCTCTTCTCTTCCCATTCCCATCATTCCCTGTCCCTCCTGCATCTTCTGTTCCAGTTCCCCTTTATCAGGGAGATCCCTGTGTCCCCATTGGGGCCCTCCTTGTTGCATAGTCTCTCTGGGTTTCCACACAAGATTTTATACTCCCCTGTCTGCCTTTCCTCTCTTGAGACAAGATCTCACTATGTAGCCCAGGCTGGCCTGGAAGTTGAGGTCCTCCTGCTTCAGCCTTTCTAGTGCTTAAAACAATACAGTCAAACTAAAAATTTGTTCAAGAAAATTTTAGAAAAAGGAAAGCATTCTTCTATTGCTTTAAAAAAAAAACAATAACACCATTTTTACATAAAAAAGCAGAAGAAATAGTTTATTCTGGTGCCAAATAGGAGTGACCATGGCCTAGAAACTGATTCAGGTTACCCCAAATTTCCAGTTTCATGAAGGTTTAATTTTTTAAAAAATAACATATCAAAGAAAGTCATGAGACAAACAGTTTCAAATACATTGGCGGGAACATCAGGTAGACAGGCTACAGCAGTGTGGGAAGCTCCTGCTGTCGACCTTAGAAGCTGTCTGATCGGGTTTGGGTTGGTGGAAACTAGCAGCCAGTGGCCTGTTAATTCCATACAGTGCAGTCGGCTGTGTGTGATGAGTTTCCAAGGTTTTTAGACCAGAAACAGAAGTGGGAATCACTTCAGCTAAGGGGGCTGATGGTAATCCAAGGTAAACCATAATTAGGCTCAACCCTGCAGTGCTCCAGCCTCTCCTAACCTGTCAATCATCAGCCTTTGCAGAGGTTCAATGTAAAATGCAGCTTCTTTCTAAGGATGTTCCAAAGTACATGCATGGCAGTCATTTGCTTCATGCCACAGCCATGGAATAGCATTCTCTTACTTGTGATTAAATAAGATGTATGAAATCAGAGATTGACACCGGCACCTGTGGCTTGAATGTCATGAATGAGTTAAATGTACTCTAACACTTGTTATTCAACATTAAATTTGTACATCAAAAGAAGCAGATGCTCCTCAAAGATTTGATAATCTTATTAGTATAAATTACTCTGTACTTATTACTTTAGAGCTGCAGAATTAGCTCCAAAGCAGCTGATGGGGTTGTTTTTTCTTTTAGCAATTAGAATCAACAGGCCTTTAGTCTTATCCAGAGTGATTTAAGCAAATGAAATACTTCTATTTCTTTCTTTAAAAAATATTTGTTAGTGATGTACTTCTAGAGTTAGAAGAATACAGGAGTATTCGGCCCCTGAATACGAGGGCTCAAGTGTCCTCTTCTGATCCACAATGACTCTTGCTTTCTAGAGACTCAGCTCACAGGCGCTGCAGTCTCTGCTTTTTTTCTGCATTTTGCTCTAATAGCCGAGCTGTGTTCCTTATCAGACATGAACACTGCTTCCCATTATCATGAACACGTATCTGTATTTTATTATCGCTCATCTAGTGAACCAACAGGGGATTCAATTCCTTATAATCAAAGTCTCAGATCAAAGTTTGAGCTTTAAGCTTGTGAACCTGCAAGTGATAGTGTGGACCAGACAGTGTGAATCAGACAGTGTGAACCTGAGAGTGTGAACCAGACAGTATGAACCAGACAGTGTGAATCAGACAGTGTAACTCTGGCATTGAGTACCTGACAGTGAACCTGAGAGTGTGAACCACACAGTATGAACCACATAGTGTGAACCTGACAGTGTGATCCTGAGAGTGTGAACCTGACAGTGTGAACCAGACAGTGTGAATCCGACAGTGTGAACCTGAAGTGTGAACCTGACAGTGAACCTGAGAGTGTGAACCTGACAGTGAACCTGACAGTGTGAACCACACAGTGTGAATCAGACAGTGTGAATCTGACAGTGTGAATCTGACAGTGTGAACCAGACAGTGTGAACCTGACAGTGTGAACCTGACAGTGTGAACCAGACAGTGTGAACCTGACAGTGTGTACCAGACAGTGTGAACACGAAAACACAAAGGACTGAGGAAGAGAAGGGGAGCTGGCAAGAACAGGCAGGGGATTCTGTAACTCCAGTCTTTCACGTGGAGATTCTGCGTGTGTTGGTTGCTGAATTAGCCCAGCTGGGGAGATGCAGCATGAGGACAGGAGACACAGGCTGGAAACTGGCCGTGAGCTGGGTGTGTAGCTCAGTGGAGGTCCTAGCAGAGCGTGCATGAGATCCTGCGTTCACCCCAACCTGTCCTAGCTAGGGTTTCTATGCTGCGAGGAAACACCGTGAGCAAGAAGCGAGTTGGGGAGAAAAGGGTCTCTTGCACTCAGAGCCCCTCATTCTTGTCCTTTATGCAGTCTAGGACCCCACCTCATGCTGTACCCCCTTTCAGGGCAGATCTTTTGCCATTCGCTAATCAACTGTCTCTGAAAACACCCTGACAGGCACACCCCGAGATATGTTCTAGGTGACCCTGAGCCAGGTAGGCTGACAGTGAGGCTGTAGCCTCACAGATTTTCTGCCAGAAGGGGAAGTCCAATTAGTGGAACAGAGAGGGGAAGGCAAGGCCTTTGCTGATCTGAAGGAAACCACAAATATGCAACAATACTTCTTAGTTTCAATTCCTGCTTTTTTCACTCAATGTTTTATACTCATCGCTTTTTCTGTCCTCGAACCTATGATCTTCCTGCGTCAGACTCAGGAGTCCTGGTGTTACAGGCGTGTACCACCACAGGGAGCTTGGAAATCTGGCATTTTATAACCAAATGGCAGTCTACTTCGTATGGAACCTCTATTGGATATTTATTATTGTGTAACTCATTATTCTTTCAAATCAGCAATCGACTTCAACAAGAAGCTGTGTTGTACAGTTTGAGTGTTAGTGTGTGAAATCTCACAGAGGTTTGCTGGGTATTCTGGCCCAGGGCTTGTTGTGAGACTCCAGTCAGTTGGAACACTGATGTTCCATCCAAGCCTCTTCTCACAGAAGCTCACAGCCGCTTCTCCTCAGCATGCTGACACGCTAGGAGTCTCTACATTAACCACCGCACACAGGGAAAGTAGAGCTTCATTGACCAAAGTGGGGGCATTATTTTTAATTGTCCCATGTACTAATTATATGCAATAATGGGTTGCATGACCACATTTTCATCCATGTGTGAACATACTTACCATCCTCATCCCGTTACCTTTTCTTGTTCCTCCTCTCAATAGTCCCCATCTACTTCCGTGCATTTAAAGACATCTAGATTGTGTCTAAGGGAAGAAATGGGTATTTGACTTTTGGCATCTGGTTTATTCCACAGGGCATACACCAAAGGGATGGCACAGGGAGGGGTTATGATGGGAGAGGTCTGTGGGTGCTCTCTTGGAAGCTGCTTGTCACAAGCACCCCTTCTTTACTGTCAGGCAATTCAGTTGGTTCTGATTTGTCAAGAGTTGAAATAAGGGCCGAGAAGACGGCCCAGCAAGTAAAGTACTTGCCATGCAAGCATGAGGATTCTGAGTTCAGATTCCAGGCACGCATATAACAAAACCGGGTGTGGTGGCACAGGCCAGTGACCCCAGTGCTGGGAGGAGTAGAAAGAGAATGATCTCCAGGGCTTGCGGTCCTGCAGGTCTAGACAAAACGGCCAGTTCTAAGTTCAGTGAGAGACGATAAGGCGAATGATGACAGAGGCAGACTCCGGAAGTTGACCTCCGGCTTCCGCATTACAAGCAGAGACGACTGCATCCACACCCCACAGGTGTACCGCACACAAGTGCTTAGGTAATACTGTAACGAACTCAGTTTTGTCAACATGTTCTTTTCGTATATGCTTTGAGTATTGAAGTATCCACCAAAGAGCAAACATCTATTAAAGCCTTTTAAAAAGCATTTATTCCTTTCTGTGCATGTGTATGTGCATGTGCATGTGCCTGTTTGTATGTGCATGTTCCTCTTTGTCCGTATGTGCACTGCATATATGCAGGTCCCGGAGAGGGTGTGGGTCTCCTGGACCTGGAGTTTCCAGCTGTTGTGAATCATCTGAATCAGGCACTGGGAGCCTAACTGGGGTCCTCTGCAAGAACAGGAAGTGCCCTTAACAGCTGAGCCATCTCTCCCACCCTTATAAAAACCTTTCCATGGTGTAATAGTTAACTGCTTTTTTCTGTAGAAGTTAAAGGCACTTTTTAAAATTTTTTTAAAAGTCCAAAAAAATTAAGAGTGAATAAGGGGAAACCTGATGGTTAACAGAAATAAAATCACATCCTGGCCAAAGGAACATTCGTTATTCACACAGAACGCTTAGTGAGTTTATTGTGCTGATGTTAGTGAAGGGTTAATGGATGGTTCACTCTGGCAATGTGCCTAAGGCCATTCATTCCTCATCCATCTGGAGTCCCCTCTGACCCTAGTCAGTTATGGCAGATAGGCTTGCCTCTAGCTGCTCCCGCCTATTGCCTTTCTGCATTCTTCTCTTCCTCATCTCCAATATTCTGAGAACTCCACTCTTTTTTTGGTAAGAGCGTATTCAGAAGTCCTGGCCACACCCTTCAATGAATGGCACCCGGGTAGAGTTATCTC
>JAMJFZ010003271.1:0-81656 GCA_026225945.1 Cricetomys ansorgei
GCGCGCCCGCGCGTGCGCGACTGAAGCTCAAGGTCTTGCTGTTTGAGGCCAGTAAAGAAGGTTGCATGTTGCTCCGTAGCGTGGTGGCAGAGGGAAACGTCAAAACCTGGGGGCTTTCCGTCTCCGTGTTCTTCCCACTGCAGCTTAGAACCAAAGAGCCAGCCCCTTAGTTAAACTCCCCCCGGTGATGTTGTGTGTGCGACTTTGTCTGTTAGTCTGTTGGTCTGTTGTTGTTGTTGCTGTTGTTTCTGTTTGTTTGTTTGTTCTTGCAAACATGACTAAAAAGCGGTCGAGATGCTGGTGACGGCGATGAGAACCTCACCCCATGAAGGAACCCTTCCTGCAGAACAGACTCTATCTTAAAATCTGGCGGAGGCAGTGGCGGGGGGGGGGGAGGGGGCAGGAGGGGCGCTGAGAATCTGTATCCTCGGGGTCAGCGCACAGAAACTGTCTTCCAGAATCAGCTGAGTCTGTATCTCATGCTGGCAGCCGAACTTGGTACTGTGTGTGAGTGTTACCCTGGAGGTGCTGATTTGGAAGGCATGATGGGGTCATGGAGAGCAACTGAGCCTTGGCACTAGGAGAGGCCAGGAGAGGCCATTGGTAAAAGTGCCAGCCTCACTAGTAGTTGAAGGCCCAGAAGGAAGGGGTCATGCAAAAATAAAAAAATAAAAAAATAAAGTAAATAAAATAAAAAAGTCGAGGCTTGGCACCATGGGAAGAGCCCAGGAGGAGAGGCAATTGGTGAAGGTCCAGCCTCGGTGGCAGTTGAAGGCCCAGAAGGAAGAAGACCTGAAGACAATATGAGGCTTGGCACCACCACGAAGAGAGCTCAAGGAGAGGCTATTGGTGAAAGTGCAGCCCAGTTGCAGCAAGGGACACCAGCAGCCTTCTGAAGAGGCCAGTGCAGTGCATCGGGAGGGACGACCACCAAGAAGAGCAGCAGCAGTGGAGTGAAGGCAGCCAGAACCTGGAGGACAAACTGTGACCCAAACCCTCCGGAGGAGCCCAGAAGATCCAGAGTGAATTCCAGATCATTGGACATTGATAAAGGTTTTCTGCTGTCCAAAGACACGGTGAGAAGCTTGATAGATGTCTGGCATCATTAGGCCATGTGCATTCGAAGCCTCAGCCTTGGTCCTCTTGTCAATGTTCTGGCTGGTATACACCAGTGTTGAATTGTATTGTAGAGATAAAGCAGATATTTTTAAATAGCTTACACAGAAAAAGGGGGAAGGGTTCTGGAAGTTTATTTTGAAGATATATTTGAAATAATTTGCTGTTTGTGAGCTGTTGGAAAAGGGGATGCATAGGCCTTGGCATTTTGTATTGTTTGCAGAGGTTGGATTTTAGCGTGTGTGTGTGTGGGGGGGGGAGGTTGCGTTTAATTGCTTATGATCTGCACATGGGGTATCAATAGAACACCTAAAGAGTTCTGAATCGTTAATACACCTGAGCGCAGAGGCTCGGGCTTCCACTGTGAGTCTGGCGCTGGCCAGGATGGTGGTTCCATCTGCTGAGGTCTGGCAGGGCTTCATATGAAAATATGAAAATGCCTCCTGGTCACCCTTGCTGAACACAGGCACCGAGGGACTTTCCCCAAGCCTCTGGGACTGTCTGGACCCGGGAAGGCCGGGGCAGCCAGGGGCTGGCCTCCACCAACTGCCCTTCTGCTCACAGGCCTCCAGCCCAGAGTACACCTGTCCCTCTGTCCAGCTGCTACCGCCACCACAGCTCCCTGACCTGCCTGCCCATCCTGCTGAAGGCCAGTTCAGCCCCCAGCAGGACAGCCCAGCTGAAGGTTAAGGGCTTGACAGGGAACCTCCTTGTCCCAATGGGGGAGGTAGGTGAGATGCCAAAAATACTTTAGGAATGGAGGGAAACTGGCTGAGAGGCAGGAGGAGGAGCAGGAGGAGTGGGGAAGCAGCAGCTGTCGCAGCCAGAGCAGCAGGAGCAGCAGCAGCAGGAGCAGCGCAGCAGCAGCAGGAGCAGCAGCAGCAGCAGCCGCCGCCGCAGCCACAGCCTCGCCCTAAGAAAATGCATCCGGTCCAAGAAAGGTGAAACCAGCTGTCCCTGCTCCATGAAATACTCCGGCATCAGGAGAACAAAGTCATAGGGCAAAAGCAGGAGGAGTCCTGGGTCAGAGGGTGTGTGGGAAAGGGCTGGGTCCTTGCTGGGTAAGCCTCACCCCCCACCTACACACCAAGCCTCCCACAGCCCTGAATCCCTCAAGATAATGCAGCATTTGCAGGGACACCGACCAACCCAGAGGACCGCCGCTGGGCAAGACTAGTGCAGGGCACCAGACACAGGACCGGCTTCTCCGATGGATCAGCTCCTATCAGCACTTGTGGCAAGGGCTCCAGGTGACCAGCTGCACTGAAAATTCAACCAGGGATTTCAAAACCAACCTGCTTTGGTTTTCAAGGACACTAAGCAAGCAAACGGACAGACAGACAAACAGAAAAGCCTCGGAGCTCTTCTTTGTATTGAAAGATTACCAAACATTCTATATGACTATAAATACGTGTGTGTGTGTGTGTGTGTGTGTGTGTGTGTGTGTGTGTGTGTGAGTGTTGATCCTCTCTGGATCCAGAGGTGGACTCAGGCTGTCTCGGGGTCGTGGTGTGGCCTTGTAAGCAGGATGGCTCCCTCTATGAGCTTCCCGTGGTTGGTGTGACAACCGTCCGATGCGATGCAGACAAGGCAGGGCCGGGGTCAGAGTACCCACCTGGCTGGTGGTAAGGCTGCAAAGGGAAATGTTCATTTGTTCCTTAGAAGTAAAGGAGGAGGAAGGCACGAGTAAGGCGAGCGTGTGCGATGGGAGGAAAGTTGTAGACCGCCTGGGCTGACAATGGAAGGGCAGATGAAGCCGCCTGGGCTGACAATGGAAGGGCAGATGAAGCTAAGGCAGAGCAGAGGGCAGAGGCAGAGAAGGTTTGTGTCCCAGTGGGCGAGGGAGGGACGGGGCCGCAGAGGCGAGCGGCGTGGTGTGGTCGGGAAGGGTCCCGTTGCCTCTTGGCATGGTCCTTTGAGTGGGAATTGCTGGTCGAGGGAGCAGGGCGTCGAAAGCAGGTGTGCGACGGCTGTGGGGCCGGCGTGTGGCGGCGGAAGGCGCGTCCTTGCGGGGGTGCCTGGCGAGTTTGTCTGGAGGTGGTGCGGAGGAAGGCGAGAAGAGGCCTTGCGAGGCCGTGCGAGCCTGCAGGGCAGGGGAGGCAGAGCGGGTGTGTGTGGGTGAGGGGTGGGAGCAGGAGGTTGAGAGGAGGGGAGGGAGAAGGAGGGAGGTTGTTGCGCTGCGGGGCAGCGGAGTGAGAGGCCAGGGTTGAGCGTGTGTTTGTGTGTGTGTGTGTGTGTGTGAGAGAGAGGAGAGAGAGAGAGAGAGAGAGAGCGGTGGTGCAGAGGCAGGGTGAGGGTGAGCGTGAAGCGTGTTGGGGGGAAGGAGCTAGAATGAAGAAGGGCAAAAAAGGAGGAGGTGCAGGTAGTAAGAGGTGAGATTGCAAAGTGGAGCGAGGAAAAAATGTGTAGCCCAGGCTGGCCTCGAACTCGTGATCCTCCTGCCTCTGCCTCCTTCAGCAAATCCTACCGGCGTGCGCCACCACTACCGGCAGGAACCACCCGCCGCCAACACGTCCTAGAAAGCCCGACTCGCTGTGACGCCACACGCACCGACACGCCCCCAACACAAACTCCCTCCGCGAGCACGGTCCCCGAAGCACAAACGCCCACACACGCACCCGCTCACACACCGCCCACACGCACCGACACCGACACGCGCACACACAACACACGCCCGCAGCACCACCACCTGCTGCTCCTCCTTACCCTCCCAGCAAGCACACCACGCCTCCCGCGCTCCACCACCACGCTGCCCTGCACGCACCCACAGCCTACCAACACCTCCCGACCCAACTTGCCGACCCCCGACCCACGACCCCCGACGCCCCACGCCCCCCTGCCCTGCCCTCCCCTGCCCTGCACTGACCTGTGCAGCTCCGCCCGCCCGGGCACCCACGCCCGGCTTCACTCACCGCTTCGCCCGGGACTCTGCCGCGCGCCGGACCCCTGGCGGTCGCGCCGGGGACTCGCACTCTCCGCCCGCCGCCCGCAGCCCAGCGCTCCCAGGACCGACCGACCAGGCGCCTCTCCCTCCTCGCCGGTCTCTGTCTCTCTCTACTCGGCGCCCGCCCGCCGCTCTCCCTCGTCCTGCCCTGTCGCCGCCGCCCTCCGTGGACAACACACTTGCCAGACGACCTGCGGACACGGCTCCCAGGCGGCCGCCACTCTCCCAGCAGCCACACTGCTATGCAGGGCCAGCTTGGCCCTTCCTCGCTGGGGACTCACCTGAGGGACCCCCAAACACCCACCGCGGCCTCCCTCCCTCCCTCCGACTCCCAACCACCCCTGGCCTTCTTCACCACCGGCCCTCCGCCCTCCCGGAACTCAAGCCCTTCTCACACTCGGACACACACTTCTCCACACCTCCTCCACGGAGCCCGAGGCTCAGACCGAGCAGCTCGTCGGTCGCCGACCTGTGTAGGTTCCCTGGCCACCCGTGGCTGCGGGGTTCCCACGCGTCAGAGAGTGTCTGCATGGCCGCGTGGCTGCATGGCTGCGTGGCCGCGTGGCCGCGTTGCCGCGAGGCCTAATGGGTGCGGGGAGGTGGGTGTTCGGGGCTGGAGGAGTGGCACGCCCTGCACCCGGGAACCCCAGCCAGGGCCGCCCAGCCGCTCCAGCACCCTTCGGCGCCCTATGGAGGAAGACACCGCTCACACTTCCCCTACTCCCCACCCACAGCCCCTCCGGGAGGACCCTCGGCCGGTCCGGAGCCGGCTAGGCCCCCTGACCACACAAGACCCAAGGCCCCAAGCACAAATCCCAAAGGGATCCAACCCGTGTCTTCTTCACACAGGCAGGCACACCCGCAGCACCCGATTCCAGCCGAGGCATCCCTGCCATGGTGCCTTCCTTGGCTCTACACCTCTACTTCCGCTGACCCTCAACCACCAACTTGGACTGAGATCACCCTAGACCAGTTGGCATGACCATTTTGGCAAGAAGACAAAGCAGAAGGACAGAGACAGTCAGGAGAAGGAAAAGGCAGAGAGAGAGAGACCCAGACAGAGATACCGGGACACACACAGCGAAAGAGAACGTGACAGAGAGAAAGAAACAGAGAGAAAGTTAGAGAGACAGAGAAAGAGAGAGACAGAGAGAGAAACACACACACACGCACACACACACACACACACACACACACACACACAGACAGACAGACAGAAGACACACGATGAGAGTGCTTTTCCAAAGAGAGAAAGGGGGCATGGTAGGTGTCTTGTCTCACACCAGTAATCCACACACACAGGAGGCAGAAAACCAAACGGAACCGAACCGAAAGGAGCCATAGAGTGTGTAATCAGTGTGTACTTATGAGAGACGAAGAAAGGAGAATAAGGGGAGACGGGAGGCAGAGCTGATGGCTGGGGATCAGGAGATGTGGGAAGGCAGAATAGGAGTAGAGAGGAAAGGAGGAGGGGGGGGGAAGAGAGAGAGAGGGAGAGGGAGAGGGAGAGGGAGAGGGAGAGAGAGAGAGTTCCCACACACCAGAGAGCAAGCACTGGCAAGAGGGGTTGGTCTCCTGCCCCTAGCACAGCTCTTCCCTCTTCTGCTGCTGCTCAGAGGAATCACTCTGCCTGAAAAGGGCCTTCTGCTCCTCTTTTCTTTCTTCCCCTTCTGCAACCCTCAGGCCCGCAGCCACAAGATGGGCTTGAGCGCAGGGCAGCCAGTGCCCAGAGCCCAGAGGCGGCACTTACCCTTGAACCCCCAGAGTCCGCACCCTCCCTCCGACCCCAGGGGACCGGATGCCATCCTAGCCAGGCCAGAAGGAAATCCCGTTGGATGCCACCCAGTAGCCGGCCAGCGCTCCGACTTCGGGAGTCTGACTGACCGCCGGGCAGATGGTGTCAGCTCCGGGTGGGAGGCGGGGAATGTTTCCTGATGGAAGAAAATAAACTCGGTACCCTGGGTAGCACGGACTTTAGGACGTGTTTGCGTGGAAACTCTACAAAGTGCATATGACCTCTTCTGTCAAGGTGGGTTCCACTGACAGAGAAACAGCGCTCAAGAGAAGGGTCTGGGAAGAACGGCTGAGAGAGACACTAAAGAAACACTGGGGAGTCGGGCGTGGCCCGGCCCCACAGATGGCACACAGGTCACGGTCACGCAGACTCTGCTCCATTGCTAACGTCCATGTGCCATATGCTCCCACCAGGAGAATCCATGCAGTCTGGGATAAACAGAATAGTCTGGGGCAGTCAAGTGTGCCCAGGCCCTTCCTTACAGATAGCGCAGGTCACCAGCAGGCTATGAAGCCGTCTCCAGCCTTCTGTGTGGGAAACAGGCATCCACCTCTTCCACTGAAGGGACCACCCTGTGTTGCACAAGTTTCCTTCTAGCTAAACAGACAACAATTGCTTGATACACTGTTGCCTGAGGGGCTGTTTAGGGCGTTTTGTATTGTCTGCAGTCTCTGGATTGGTTTTCCGAGGGGGTTGTTCAACTGCTAAGGATCCGAATATGCTATCAGTAGGACACCTGAGCAGTTCGGAAAAGAATAAAAACACCTGAGCTGTGTGGCTCGGGGTTCCACTGTGGAGGAGGGCGCTTGCCATGACGGTGGCTCCCTCTGCACAGCTCTGGCAGGGATTCTACCTGTGAGGGTGCCTCCAGTCATCCTGGCTGAGCTCCCACAGCAGCCTACAGCTACAAATGGTGCCCAATGTGGGGCCCGAAGTCACGCTCATCCCAGGAAGAGACAAGGAAGAACCAGAAAGAAACGCCAGATCTGTAAGAGTCCGGTAAACTTCGCTCTAGGCTCAGGCCAGCTCCCACAGGACAGAGATAATATATATGCCAAAACTCATGAATAGAAGGCTCCTGAAGGAAGAGGTTAGAGAGAAAGCAAAGAAGCCTCCACGCTGAGGACAGGCCATGAATTTCATAAATAAATGAGGGGAAAGCTGCGAGGTGAGAGCCACAGTATGGAGGCCCTTAGAGATAAAGAATTCAGCTGGGACCAGGAAAAAGACAGCTACTGGCTGCTTTTCCTGATCCTGGAGCCCAGGCATGCTCCCTCCCGCTACTGGTAGTGTACCCTTTCACAAATTGGGTTTTCGGGTAGCTTTGTGTGTTTCTGTTTGTGCGTGTGCGTGTGCCTGTGCGTGTGCGTGTGCGTGTGCGTGTGCGTGTGCGTGTGTGTGTGTGTGTGTGCCCCCGCGTGCGCGCCCGCGCGTGCCCGCCTGAAGCTCAAGGTCTTGCGTTTGAGGCCGGTAAAGAAGGTTGCATGTTCCTCCATAGCGGTGGCAGAGGGAAAGGTCAAAACCTGGGGGCTTTCCGTCTCCGTGCTCTTCCCACTGCAGCTTAGATCCAAGGAGCCCCTTAGTTAAACTCACCGGTGATGTTGTGTGCGACTTTGTCTGTTAGTTTGTTGGTCTGTTGTTGTTGTTGCTGTTGTTTCTGTTTGTTTGTTTGTTCTTGCAAACACGACTAAAAGCGGTCGAGATGCTGGTGACGGCGATGAGAACCTCACCCCATGAAGGAACCCTTCCTGCAGAACAGACTCTATCTTAAAATCTGGTGGAGGCAGTGGCGGGGGTGGGGGAGGAGGGGCGCTGAGAATCTGTTTCCTCGGGGTCAGCGCACAGAAACTGTCTTCCAGAATCAGCTGAGTCTGTATCTCTTGCTGGCAGCCGAACTTGGTACTGTGTGTGAGTGTTACCCTGGTGGTGCTGATTTGGAAGGCAGGAAGGGGTCATGGAGAGCAACTGAACCCTGGCACTAGGAGAGGCCAGGAGAGGCCATTGGTAAAAGTGCAGCCTCACTAGTAGTTGAAGGGCCAGAAGGAAGGGGTCATGCAAAAATAAAAAAATAAAAAAATAAAGTAAATAAAATAAAAAAGTCGAGGCTTGGCACCATGGGAAGAGCCCAGGAGAGGCTATTGGTGAAGGTCCAGCCTCGGTGGCAGTTGGAGGCCCAGAAGGAAGAAGACCTGAAGACAATATGAGGCTTGGCACCACCACGAAGAGAGCTCAAGGAGAGGCTATTGGTGAAAGTGCAGCCCAGTTGCAGCAAGGGACACCAGCAGCCTTCTGAAGAGGCCAGTGCATCGGGAGGGACGACCACCAAGAAGAGCAGCAGCAGTGGAGTGAAGGCAGCCGGAACCTGGAGGACAGACTGTGACCCAAACCCTCGGGAGGAGCCCAGAAGATCCAGAGTGAATTCCAGATCACTGGACATTGATAACGGTTTTCTGCTGTCCAAAGACACGGTGAGAAGCTTGATAGATGTCTGGCATCATTTGGCCATGTGCATTCGAAGCCTCAGCCTTGGTCCTCTTGTCAATGTTCTGGCTGGTATACACCAGTGTTGAACTGTATTGTAGAGATAAAGCAGATATTTTTAATTAGCTTACACAGAAAAGGGGGAAGGGTTCTCGAAGTTTATTTTGAAGATACATTTGAAATAATTGTGTTTGTGCCCTGTTGGAAAAGGGGATGCATAGGTCTTGGCATTTTGTATTGTTTGCAGAGGATGGATTTTAGCGTGTGTGTGTGTGGGGGGGGGGGTTGCCGTTTAATTGCTTATGATCTGCACATGGTATCAATAGAACACCTAAAGAGTTCTGAATCATCAATACACCTGAGCGCAGAGGCTCGGGCTTCCACTGTGAGTCTGGCGCTGGCCAGGATGGTGGTTCCATCTGCTGAGGTCTGGCAGGGCTTCATATGAAAATATGAAAATGCCTCCTGGTCACCCTTGCTGAACACAGGCACCGAGGGACTTTCCCCAAGCCTCTGGGACTGTCTGGACCCGGGAAGGCCGGGGCAGCCAGGGGCTGGCCTCCACCAACTGCCCTTCTGCTCACAGGCCTGCAGCCCAGAGTACACCTGTCCCTCTGTCCAGTTACTACCGCCACCACAGCTCCCTGACCTGCCTGCCCCCAGCAGGACAGCCCAGCTGAAGGTTAAGGGCTTGACAGGGAACCTCCTTGTCCCAATGGGGGAGGTAGCTGAGATGCCAAAAATACTTGCCCAAAGGAGGGAAACTAGCTGAGAGGCAGGAGAGGCAGGAGGAGGAGCAGGAGGAGTAGGGAAGCAGCAGCAGCAGCCGCAGCCGCAGCCACAGCCTCCCCCAAAGAAAATGCCTCCGGTCCAAGAAAGGTGACACCAGCTGTCCCTGCTCCATGAAATACTCCAGCATCAGGAGAACAAAGTCATAGGGCAAAAGCAGGAGTCCTGGGTCAGAGGGTGTGTGGGAAAGGGCTGGGTCCTTGCTGGGTAAGCCTCACCCCCCACCTACACACCAAGCCTCCCACAGCCTGAATCCCTCAAGATAATGCAGCATTTGCAGGGACACCGACCAACCCAGAGGACCGCCGCTGGGCAAGACTAGTGCAGGGCACCAGACACAGGACCGGCTTCTCCGATGGATCAGCTCCTATCAGCACTTGTGGCAAGGGCTCCAGGTGACCAGCTGCACTGAAAATTCAACCAGGGATTTCAAAACCAACCTGCTTTGGTTTTCAAGGACACTAAGCAAGCAAACGGACAGACAGACAAACAGAAAAGCCTCGGAGCTCTTCTTTGTATTGAAAGATTACCAAACATTCTATATGACTATATATACGTGTGTGTGTGTGTGTGTGTGTGTGTGTGTGTGTGTGTGTGTGTGCGAGTGTTGATCCTCTCTGGATCCAGAGGTGGACTCAGGCTGTCTCGGGGTCGTGGTGTGGCCTTGTAAGCAGGATGGCTCCCTCTATGAGCTTCCCGTGGTTGGTGTGACAACCGTCCGATGCGATGCAGACAAGGCAGGGCCGGGGTCAGAGTACCCACCTGGCTGGTGGTAAGGCTGCAAAGGGAAATGTTCATTTGTTCCTTAGAAGTAAAGGAGGAGGAAGGCACGAGTAAGGCGAGCGTGTGCGATGGGAGGAAAGTTGTAGACCGCCTGGGCTGACAATGGAAGGGCAGATGAAGCCGCCTGGGCTGACAATGGAAGGGCAGATGAAGCTAAGGCAGAGGGCAGAGGGCAGAGGAAGGTTTGTGTCCCAGTGGGCGAGGGAGGGACGGGGCCGGCAGAGGCGAGCGGCGTGGTGTGGTCGGGAAGGGTCCCGTTGCCTCTTGGCATGGTCCTTTGAGTGGGAATTGCTGGTCGAGGGAGCAGGGCGTCGAAAGCAGGTGTGCGACGGCTGTGGGGCCGGCGTGTGGCGGCGGAAGGCGCGCCCTGCGGGGTGCCTGGCGAGTTTGTCTGGAGGTGGTGCGGAGGAAGGCGAGAAGAGGCCTTGCGAGGCCGTGCGAGCCTGCAGGGCAGGGGAGGCAGAGCGGGGTGTGTGTGGGTGAGGGTGGGAGCAGGAGGTTGAGAGGAGGGGAGGGAGAAGGAGGGAGGTTGTTGCGCTGCGGGGCAGCGGAGTGAGAGGCCAGGGTTGAGCGTGTGTTTGTGTGTGTGTGTGTGTGTGTGTGAGAGAGAGAGAGAGAGAGAGAGAGAGAGAGAGAGAGAGAGCGGTGGTGCAGAGGCAGGGTGAGGGTGAGCGTGAAGCGTGTTGGGGGGAAGGAGCTAGAATGAAGGGGAAGGGGCAAAAAAGGAGGAGGTGCAGGTAGTAAGAGGTGAGATTGCAAAGTGGAGCGAGGAAAAAATGTGTAGCCCAGGCTGGCCTCGAACTCGTGATCCTCCTGCCTCTGCCTCCTTCAGCAAATCCTACCGGCGTGCGCCACCACTACCGGCAGCAACCACCCGCCGCCAACACGTCCTAGAAAGCCCGACTCGCTGTGACGCCACACGCACCGACACGCCCCCAACACAAACTCCCTCCGCGAGCACGGTCCCCGAAGCACAAACGCCCACACACGCACCCGCTCACACACCGCCCACACGCACCGCACACCGACACGCGCACACACAACACACGCCCGCAGCACCACCACCTGCTGCTCCTCCTTACCCTCCCAGCAACACACCACGCCTCCCGCGCTCCACCACCACGCTGCCCTGCACGCACCCACAGCCTACCAACACCTCCCGACCCAACTTGCCGACCCCCGACCCACGACCCCCGACGCCCCACGCCCCCCTGCCCTGCCCTCCCCTGCCCTGCACTGACCTGTGCAGCTCCGCCCGCCCGGGCACCCACGCCCGGCTTCACTCACCGCTTCGCCCGGGACTCTGCCGCGCGCCGGACCCCTGGCGGTCGCGCCGGGGACTCGCACTCTCCGCCCGCCGCCCGCAGCCCAGCGCTCCCAGGACCGACCGACCAGGCGCCTCTCCCTCCTCGCCGGTCTCTGTCTCTCTCTACTCGGCGCCCGCCCGCCGCTCTCCCTCGTCCTGCCCTGTCGCCGCCGCCCTCCGTGGACAACACACTTGCCAGACGACCTGCGGACACGGCTCCCAGGCGGCCGCCACTCTCCCAGCAGCCACACTGCTATGCAGGGCCAGCTTGGCCCTTCCTCGCTGGGGACTCACCTGAGGGACCCCCAAACACCCACCGCGGCCTCCCTCCCTCCCTCCGACTCCCAACCACCCCTGGCCTTCTTCACCACCGGCCCTCCGCCCTCCCGGAACTCAAGCCCTTCTCACACTCGGACACACACTTCTCCACACCTCCTCCACGGAGCCCGAGGCTCAGACCGAGCAGCTCGTCGGTCGCCGACCTGTGTAGGTTCCCTGGCCACCCGTGGCTGCGGGGTTCCCACGCGTCAGAGAGTGTCTGCATGGCCGCGTGGCTGCATGGCTGCGTGGCCGCGTGGCCGCGTTGCCGCGAGGCCTAATGGGTGCGGGGAGGTGGGTGTTCGGGGCTGGAGGAGTGGCACGCCCTGCACCCGGGAACCCCAGCCAGGGCCGCCCAGCCGCTCCAGCACCCTTCGGCGCCCTATGGAGGAAGACACCGCTCACACTTCCCCTACTCCCCACCCACAGCCCCTCCGGGAGGACCCTCGGCCGGTCCGGAGCCGGCTAGGCCCCCTGACCACACAAGACCCAAGGCCCCAAGCACAAATCCCAAAGGGATCCAACCCGTGTCTTCTTCACACAGGCAGGCACACCCGCAGCACCCGATTCCAGCCGAGGCATCCCTGCCATGGTGCCTTCCTTGGCTCTACACCTCTACTTCCGCTGACCCTCAACCACCAACTTGGACTGAGATCACCCTAGACCAGTTGGCATGACCATTTTGGCAAGAAGACAAAGCAGAAGGACAGAGACAGTCAGGAGAAGGAAAAGGCAGAGAGAGAGAGACCCAGACAGAGATACCGGGACACACACAGCGAAAGAGAACGTGACAGAGAGAAAGAAACAGAGAGAAAGTTAGAGAGACAGAGAAAGAGAGAGACAGAGAGAGAAACACACACACACACACACACACACACACACACACACACACACACACACAGACAGACAGAAGACACACGATGAGAGTGCTTTTCCAAAGAGAGAAAGGGGGCATGGTAGGTGTCTTGTCTCACACCAGTAATCCACACACACAGGAGGCAGAAAACCAAACGGAACCGAACCGAAAGGAGCCATAGAGTGTGTAATCAGTGTGTACTTATGAGAGACGAAGAAAGGAGAATAAGGGGAGACGGGAGGCAGAGCTGATGGCTGGGGATCAGGAGATGTGGGAAGGCAGAATAGGAGTAGAGAGGAAAGGAGGAGGGGGGGGGAAGAGAGAGAGAGAGGGAGAGGGAGAGGGAGAGGGAGAGAGAGAGAGTTCCCACACACCAGAGAGCAAGCACTGGCAAGAGGGGTTGGTCTCCTGCCCCTAGCACAGCTCTTCCCTCTTCTGCTGCTGCTCAGAGGAATCACTCTGCCTGAAAAGGGCCTTCTGCTCCTCTTTTCTTTCTTCCCCTTCTGCAACCCTCAGGCCCGCAGCCACAAGATGGGCTTGAGCGCAGGGCAGCCAGTGCCCAGAGCCCAGAGGCGGCACTTACCCTTGAACCCCCAGAGTCCGCACCCTCCCTCCGACCCCAGGGGACCGGATGCCATCCTAGCCAGGCCAGAAGGAAATCCCGTTGGATGCCACCCAGTAGCCGGCCAGCGCTCCGACTTCGGGAGTCTGACTGACCGCCGGGCAGATGGGTGTCAGCTCCGGGTGGGAGGCGGGGAATGTTTCCTGATGGAAGAAAATAAACTCGGTACCCTGGGTAGCACGGACTTTAGGACGTGTTTGCGTGGAAACTCTACAAAGTGCATATGACCTCTTCTGTCAAGGTGGGTTCCACTGACAGAGAAACAGCGCTCAAGAGAAGGGTCTGGGAAGAACGGCTGAGAGAGACACTAAAGAAACACTGGGGAGTCGGGCGTGGCCCGGCCCCACAGATGGCACACAGGTCACGGTCACGCAGACTCTGCTCCATTGCTAACGTCCATGTGCCATATGCTCCCACCAGGAGAATCCATGCAGTCTGGGATAAACAGAATAGTCTGGGGCAGTCAAGTGTGCCCAGGCCCTTCCTTACAGATAGCGCAGGTCACCAGCAGGCTATGAAGCCGTCTCCAGCCTTCTGTGTGGGAAACAGGCATCCACCTCTTCCACTGAAGGGACCACCCTGTGTTGCACAAGTTTCCTTCTAGCTAAACAGACAACAATTGCTTGATACACTGTTGCCTGAGGGGCTGTTTAGGGCGTTTTGTATTGTCTGCAGTCTCTGGATTGGTTTTCCGAGGGGGTTGTTCAACTGCTAAGGATCCGAATATGCTATCAGTAGGACACCTGAGCAGTTCGGAAAGAATAAAAACACCTGAGCTGTGTGGCTCGGGGTTCCACTGTGGAGGAGGGCGCTTGCCATGACGGTGGCTCCCTCTGCACAGCTCTGGCAGGGATTCTACCTGTGAGGGTGCCTCCAGTCATCCTGGCTGAGCTCCCACAGCAGCCTACAGCTACAAATGGTGCCCAATGTGGGGCCCGAAGTCACGCTCATCCCAGGAAGAGACAAGGAAGAACCAGAAAGAAACGCCAGATCTGTAAGAGTCCGGTAAACTTCGCTCTAGGCTCAGGCCAGCTCCCACAGGACAGAGATAATATATATGCCAAAACTCATGAATAGAAGGCTCCTGAAGGAAGAGGTTAGAGAGAAAGCAAAGAAGCCTCCACGCTGAGGACAGGCCATGAATTTCATAAATAAATGAGGGGAAAGCTGCGAGGTGAGAGCCACAGTATGGAGGCCCTTAGAGATAAAGAATTCAGCTGGGACCAGGAAAAAGACAGCTACTGGCTGCTTTTCCTGATCCTGGAGCCCAGGCATGCTCCCTCCCGCTACTGGTAGTGTACCCTTTCACAAATTGGGTTTTCGGGTAGCTTTGTGTGTTTCTGTTTGTGCGTGTGCGTGTGTGTGTGCGTGTGCGTGTGCGTGTGCGTGTGCGTGTGCGTGTGCGTGTGCGTGTGTGTGTGTGTGTGCCCCCGCGTGCGCGCCCGCGCGTGCCCGCCTGAAGCTCAAGGTCTTGCGTTTGAGGCCGGTAAAGAAGGTTGCATGTTCCTCCATAGCGGTGGCAGAGGGAAAGGTCAAAACCTGGGGGCTTTCCGTCTCCGTGCTCTTCCCACTGCAGCTTAGATCCAAGGAGCCCCTTAGTTAAACTCACCGGTGATGTTGTGTGCGACTTTGTCTGTTAGTTTGTTGGTCTGTTGTTGTTGTTGCTGTTGTTTCTGTTTGTTTGTTTGTTCTTGCAAACACGACTAAAAGCGGTCGAGATGCTGGTGACGGCGATGAGAACCTCACCCCATGAAGGAACCCTTCCTGCAGAACAGACTCTATCTTAAAATCTGGTGGAGGCAGTGGCGGGGGTGGGGGAGGAGGGGCGCTGAGAATCTGTTTCCTCGGGGTCAGCGCACAGAAACTGTCTTCCAGAATCAGCTGAGTCTGTATCTCTTGCTGGCAGCCGAACTTGGTACTGTGTGTGAGTGTTACCCTGGTGGTGCTGATTTGGAAGGCAGGAAGGGGTCATGGAGAGCAACTGAACCCTGGCACTAGGAGAGGCCAGGAGAGGCCATTGGTAAAAGTGCAGCCTCACTAGTAGTTGAAGGGCCAGAAGGAAGGGGTCATGCAAAAATAAAAAAATAAAAAAATAAAGTAAATAAAATAAAAAAGTCGAGGCTTGGCACCATGGGAAGAGCCCAGGAGAGGCTATTGGTGAAGGTCCAGCCTCGGTGGCAGTTGGAGGCCCAGAAGGAAGAAGACCTGAAGACAATATGAGGCTTGGCACCACCACGAAGAGAGCTCAAGGAGAGGCTATTGGTGAAAGTGCAGCCCAGTTGCAGCAAGGGACACCAGCAGCCTTCTGAAGAGGCCAGTGCATCGGGAGGGACGACCACCAAGAAGAGCAGCAGCAGTGGAGTGAAGGCAGCCGGAACCTGGAGGACAGACTGTGACCCAAACCCTCGGGAGGAGCCCAGAAGATCCAGAGTGAATTCCAGATCACTGGACATTGATAACGGTTTTCTGCTGTCCAAAGACACGGTGAGAAGCTTGATAGATGTCTGGCATCATTTGGCCATGTGCATTCGAAGCCTCAGCCTTGGTCCTCTTGTCAATGTTCTGGCTGGTATACACCAGTGTTGAACTGTATTGTAGAGATAAAGCAGATATTTTTAATTAGCTTACACAGAAAAGGGGGAAGGGTTCTCGAAGTTTATTTTGAAGATACATTTGAAATAATTGTGTTTGTGCCCTGTTGGAAAAGGGGATGCATAGGTCTTGGCATTTTGTATTGTTTGCAGAGGATGGATTTTAGCGTGTGTGTGTGTGGGGGGGGGGGGTTGCCGTTTAATTGCTTATGATCTGCACATGGTATCAATAGAACACCTAAAGAGTTCTGAATCATCAATACACCTGAGCGCAGAGGCTCGGGCTTCCACTGTGAGTCTGGCGCTGGCCAGGATGGTGGTTCCATCTGCTGAGGTCTGGCAGGGCTTCATATGAAAATATGAAAATGCCTCCTGGTCACCCTTGCTGAACACAGGCACCGAGGGACTTTCCCCAAGCCTCTGGGACTGTCTGGACCCGGGAAGGCCGGGGCAGCCAGGGGCTGGCCTCCACCAACTGCCCTTCTGCTCACAGGCCTGCAGCCCAGAGTACACCTGTCCCTCTGTCCAGTTACTACCGCCACCACAGCTCCCTGACCTGCCTGCCCCCAGCAGGACAGCCCAGCTGAAGGTTAAGGGCTTGACAGGGAACCTCCTTGTCCCAATGGGGGAGGTAGCTGAGATGCCAAAAATACTTGCCCAAAGGAGGGAAACTAGCTGAGAGGCAGGAGGAGGAGCAGGAGGAGTAGGGAAGCAGCAGCAGCAGCCGCAGCCGCAGCCACAGCCTCCCCCAAAGAAAATGCCTCCGGTCCAAGAAAGGTGACACCAGCTGTCCCTGCTCCATGAAATACTCCAGCATCAGGAGAACAAAGTCATAGGGCAAAAGCAGGAGTCCTGGGTCAGAGGGTGTGTGGGAAAGGGCTGGGTCCTTGCTGGGTAAGCCTCACCCCCCACCTACACACCAAGCCTCCCACAGCCTGAATCCCTCAAGATAATGCAGCATTTGCAGGGACACCGACCAACCCAGAGGACCGCCGCTGGGCAAGACTAGTGCAGGGCACCAGACACAGGACCGGCTTCTCCGATGGATCAGCTCCTATCAGCACTTGTGGCAAGGGCTCCAGGTGACCAGCTGCACTGAAAATTCAACCAGGGATTTCAAAACCAACCTGCTTTGGTTTTCAAGGACACTAAGCAAGCAAACGGACAGACAGACAAACAGAAAAGCCTCGGAGCTCTTCTTTGTATTGAAAGATTACCAAACATTCTATATGACTATATATACGTGTGTGTGTGTGTGTGTGTGTGTGTGTGTGTGTGTGTCTGTGTGCGAGTGTTGATCCTCTCTGGATCCAGAGGTGGACTCAGGCTGTCTCGGGGTCGTGGTGTGGCCTTGTAAGCAGGATGGCTCCCTCTATGAGCTTCCCGTGGTTGGTGTGACAACCGTCCGATGCGATGCAGACAAGGCAGGGCCGGGGTCAGAGTACCCACCTGGCTGGTGGTAAGGCTGCAAAGGGAAATGTTCATTTGTTCCTTAGAAGTAAAGGAGGAGGAAGGCACGAGTAAGGCGAGCGTGTGCGATGGGAGGAAAGTTGTAGACCGCCTGGGCTGACAATGGAAGGGCAGATGAAGCCGCCTGGGCTGACAATGGAAGGGCAGATGAAGCTAAGGCAGAGGGCAGAGGGCAGAGGAAGGTTTGTGTCCCAGTGGGCGAGGGAGGGACGGGGCCGGCAGAGGCGAGCGGCGTGGTGTGGTCGGGAAGGGTCCCGTTGCCTCTTGGCATGGTCCTTTGAGTGGGAATTGCTGGTCGAGGGAGCAGGGCGTCGAAAGCAGGTGTGCGACGGCTGTGGGGCCGGCGTGTGGCGGCGGAAGGCGCGCCCTGCGGGGTGCCTGGCGAGTTTGTCTGGAGGTGGTGCGGAGGAAGGCGAGAAGAGGCCTTGCGAGGCCGTGCGAGCCTGCAGGGCAGGGGAGGCAGAGCGGGGTGTGTGTGGGTGAGGGTGGGAGCAGGAGGTTGAGAGGAGGGGAGGGAGAAGGAGGGAGGTTGTTGCGCTGCGGGGCAGCGGAGTGAGAGGCCAGGGTTGAGCGTGTGTTTTGTGTGTGTGTGTGTGTGTGTGAGAGAGAGAGAGAGAGAGAGAGAGAGAGAGAGAGAGCGGTGGTGCAGAGGCAGGGTGAGGGTGAGCGTGAAGCGTGTTGGGGGGAAGGAGCTAGAATGAAGAAGGGGCAAAAAAGGAGGAGGTGCAGGTAGTAAGAGGTGAGATTGCAAAGTGGAGCGAGGAAAAAATGTGTAGCCCAGGCTGGCCTCGAACTCGTGATCCTCCTGCCTCTGCCTCCTTCAGCAAATCCTACCGGCGTGCGCCACCACTACCGGCAGCAACCACCCGCCGCCAACACGTCCTAGAAAGCCCGACTCGCTGTGACGCCACACGCACCGACACGCCCCCAACACAAACTCCCTCCGCGAGCACGGTCCCCGAAGCACAAACGCCCACACACGCACCCGCTCACACACCGCCCACACGCACCGCACACCGACACGCGCACACACAACACACGCCCGCAGCACCACCACCTGCTGCTCCTCCTTACCCTCCCAGCAACACACCACGCCTCCCGCGCTCCACCACCACGCTGCCCTGCACGCACCCACAGCCTACCAACACCTCCCGACCCAACTTGCCGACCCCCGACCCACGACCCCCGACGCCCCACGCCCCCCTGCCCTGCCCTCCCCTGCCCTGCACTGACCTGTGCAGCTCCGCCCGCCCGGGCACCCACGCCCGGCTTCACTCACCGCTTCGCCCGGGACTCTGCCGCGCGCCGGACCCCTGGCGGTCGCGCCGGGGACTCGCACTCTCCGCCCGCCGCCCGCAGCCCAGCGCTCCCAGGACCCACCGACCAGGCGCCTCTCCCTCCTCGCCGGTCTCTGTCTCTCTCTACTCGGCGCCCGCCCGCCGCTCTCCCTCGTCCTGCCCTGTCGCCGCCGCCCTCCGTGGACAACACACTTGCCAGACGACCTGCGGACACGGCTCCCAGGCGGCCGCCACTCTCCCAGCAGCCACACTGCTATGCAGGGCCAGCTTGGCCCTTCCTCGCTGGGGACTCACCTGAGGGACCCCCAAACACCCACCGCGGCCTCCCTCCCTCCCTCCGACTCCCAACCACCCCTGGCCTTCTTCACCACCGGCCCTCCGCCCTCCCGGAACTCAAGCCCTTCTCACACTCGGACACACACTTCTCCACACCTCCTCCACGGAGCCCGAGGCTCAGACCGAGCAGCTCGTCGGTCGCCGACCTGTGTAGGTTCCCTGGCCACCCGTGGCTGCGGGGTTCCCACGCGTCAGAGAGTGTCTGCATGGCCGCGTGGCTGCATGGCTGCGTGGCCGCGTGGCCGCGTTGCCGCGAGGCCTAATGGGTGCGGGGAGGTGGGTGTTCGGGGCTGGAGGAGTGGCACGCCCTGCACCCGGGAACCCCAGCCAGGGCCGCCCAGCCGCTCCAGCACCCTTCGGCGCCCTATGGAGGAAGACACCGCTCACACTTCCCCTACTCCCCACCCACAGCCCCTCCGGGAGGACCCTCGGCCGGTCCGGAGCCGGCTAGGCCCCCTGACCACACAAGACCCAAGGCCCCAAGCACAAATCCCAAAGGGATCCAACCCGTGTCTTCTTCACACAGGCAGGCACACCCGCAGCACCCGATTCCAGCCGAGGCATCCCTGCCATGGTGCCTTCCTTGGCTCTACACCTCTACTTCCGCTGACCCTCAACCACCAACTTGGACTGAGACACCCTAGACCAGTTGGCATGACCATTTTGGCAAGAAGACAAAGCAGAAGGACAGAGACAGTCAGGAGAAGGAAAAGGCAGAGAGAGAGAGACCCAGACAGAGATACCGGGACACACACAGCGAAAGAGAACGTGACAGAGAGAAAGAAACAGAGAGAAAGTTAGAGAGACAGAGAAAGAGAGAGACAGAGAGAGAAACACACACACACACACACACACACACACACACACACACACACACACAGACAGACAGAAGACACACGATGAGAGTGCTTTTCCAAAGAGAGAAAGGGGGCATGGTAGGTGTCTTGTCTCACACCAGTAATCCACACACACAGGAGGCAGAAAACCAAACGGAACCGAACCGAAAGGAGCCATAGAGTGTGTAATCAGTGTGTACTTATGAGAGACGAAGAAAGGAGAATAAGGGGAGACGGGAGGCAGAGCTGATGGCTGGGGATCAGGAGATGTGGGAAGGCAGAATAGGAGTAGAGAGGAAAGGAGGAGGGGGGGGAAGAGAGAGAGAGGGAGAGGGGAGGGAGAGGGAGAGGGAGAGAGAGAGAGTTCCCACACACCAGAGAGCAAGCACTGGCAAGAGGGGTTGGTCTCCTGCCCCTAGCACAGCTCTTCCCTCTTCTGCTGCTGCTCAGAGGAATCACTCTGCCTGAAAAGGGCCTTCTGCTCCTCTTTTCTTTCTTCCCCTTCTGCAACCCTCAGGCCCGCAGCCACAAGATGGGCTTGAGCGCAGGGCAGCCAGTGCCCAGAGCCCAGAGGCGGCACTTACCCTTGAACCCCCAGAGTCCGCACCCTCCCTCCGACCCCAGGGGACCGGATGCCATCCTAGCCAGGCCAGAAGGAAATCCCGTTGGATGCCACCCAGTAGCCGGCCAGCGCTCCGACTTCGGGAGTCTGACTGACCGCCGGGCAGATGGTGTCAGCTCCGGGTGGGAGGCGGGGAATGTTTCCTGATGGAAGAAAATAAACTCGGTACCCTGGGTAGCACGGACTTTAGGACGTGTTTGCGTGGAAACTCTACAAAGTGCATATGACCTCTTCTGTCAAGGTGGGTTCCACTGACAGAGAAACAGCGCTCAAGAGAAGGGTCTGGGAAGAACGGCTGAGAGAGACACTAAAGAAACACTGGGGAGTCGGGCGTGGCCCGGCCCCACAGATGGCACACAGGTCACGGTCACGCAGACTCTGCTCCATTGCTAACGTCCATGTGCCATATGCTCCCACCAGGAGAATCCATGCAGTCTGGGATAAACAGAATAGTCTGGGGCAGTCAAGTGTGCCCAGGCCCTTCCTTACAGATAGCGCAGGTCACCAGCAGGCTATGAAGCCGTCTCCAGCCTTCTGTGTGGGAAACAGGCATCCACCTCTTCCACTGAAGGGACCACCCTGTGTTGCACAAGTTTCCTTCTAGCTAAACAGACAACAATTGCTTGATACACTGTTGCCTGAGGGGCTGTTTAGGGCGTTTTGTATTGTCTGCAGTCTCTGGATTGGTTTTCCGAGGGGGTTGTTCAACTGCTAAGGATCCGAATATGCTATCAGTAGGACACCTGAGCAGTTCGGAAAGAATAAAAACACCTGAGCTGTGTGGCTCGGGGTTCCACTGTGGAGGAGGGCGCTTGCCATGACGGTGGCTCCCTCTGCACAGCTCTGGCAGGGATTCTACCTGTGAGGGTGCCTCCAGTCATCCTGGCTGAGCTCCCACAGCAGCCTACAGCTACAAATGGTGCCCAATGTGGGGCCCGAAGTCACGCTCATCCCAGGAAGAGACAAGGAAGAACCAGAAAGAAACGCCAGATCTGTAAGAGTCCGGTAAACTTCGCTCTAGGCTCAGGCCAGCTCCCACAGGACAGAGATAATATATATGCCAAAACTCATGAATAGAAGGCTCCTGAAGGAAGAGGTTAGAGAGAAAGCAAAGAAGCCTCCACGCTGAGGACAGGCCATGAATTTCATAAATAAATGAGGGGAAAGCTGCGAGGTGAGAGCCACAGTATGGAGGCCCTTAGAGATAAAGAATTCAGCTGGGACCAGGAAAAAGACAGCTACTGGCTGCTTTTCCTGATCCTGGAGCCCAGGCATGCTCCCTCCCGCTACTGGTAGTGTACCCTTTCACAAATTGGGTTTTCGGGTAGCTTTGTGTGTTTCTGTTTGTGCGTGTGCGTGTGTGTGCGTGTGCGTGTGCGTGTGCGTGTGCGTGTGCGTGTGCGTGTGCGTGTGTGTGTGTGTGTGTGTGCCCCCGCGTGCGCGCCCGCGCGTGCCCGCCTGAAGCTCAAGGTCTTGCGTTTGAGGCCGGTAAAGAAGGTTGCATGTTCCTCCATAGCGGTGGCAGAGGGAAAGGTCAAAACCTGGGGGCTTTCCGTCTCCGTGCTCTTCCCACTGCAGCTTAGATCCAAGGAGCCCCTTAGTTAAACTCACCGGTGATGTTGTGTGCGACTTTGTCTGTTAGTTTGTTGGTCTGTTGTTGTTGTTGCTGTTGTTTCTGTTTGTTTGTTTGTTCTTGCAAACACGACTAAAAGCGGTCGAGATGCTGGTGACGGCGATGAGAACCTCACCCCATGAAGGAACCCTTCCTGCAGAACAGACTCTATCTTAAAATCTGGTGGAGGCAGTGGCGGGGGTGGGGGAGGAGGGGCGCTGAGAATCTGTTTCCTCGGGGTCAGCGCACAGAAACTGTCTTCCAGAATCAGCTGAGTCTGTATCTCTTGCTGGCAGCCGAACTTGGTACTGTGTGTGAGTGTTACCCTGGTGGTGCTGATTTGGAAGGCAGGAAGGGGTCATGGAGAGCAACTGAACCCTGGCACTAGGAGAGGCCAGGAGAGGCCATTGGTAAAAGTGCAGCCTCACTAGTAGTTGAAGGGCCAGAAGGAAGGGGTCATGCAAAAATAAAAAAATAAAAAAATAAAGTAAATAAAATAAAAAAGTCGAGGCTTGGCACCATGGGAAGAGCCCAGGAGAGGCTATTGGTGAAGGTCCAGCCTCGGTGGCAGTTGGAGGCCCAGAAGGAAGAAGACCTGAAGACAATATGAGGCTTGGCACCACCACGAAGAGAGCTCAAGGAGAGGCTATTGGTGAAAGTGCAGCCCAGTTGCAGCAAGGGACACCAGCAGCCTTCTGAAGAGGCCAGTGCATCGGGAGGGACGACCACCAAGAAGAGCAGCAGCAGTGGAGTGAAGGCAGCCGGAACCTGGAGGACAGACTGTGACCCAAACCCTCGGGAGGAGCCCAGAAGATCCAGAGTGAATTCCAGATCACTGGACATTGATAACGGTTTTCTGCTGTCCAAAGACACGGTGAGAAGCTTGATAGATGTCTGGCATCATTTGGCCATGTGCATTCGAAGCCTCAGCCTTGGTCCTCTTGTCAATGTTCTGGCTGGTATACACCAGTGTTGAACTGTATTGTAGAGATAAAGCAGATATTTTTAATTAGCTTACACAGAAAAGGGGGAAGGGTTCTCGAAGTTTATTTTGAAGATACATTTGAAATAATTGTGTTTGTGCCCTGTTGGAAAAGGGGATGCATAGGTCTTGGCATTTTGTATTGTTTGCAGAGGATGGATTTTAGCGTGTGTGTGTGGGGGGGGGGGGTTGCCGTTTAATTGCTTATGATCTGCACATGGTATCAATAGAACACCTAAAGAGTTCTGAATCATCAATACACCTGAGCGCAGAGGCTCGGGCTTCCACTGTGAGTCTGGCGCTGGCCAGGATGGTGGTTCCATCTGCTGAGGTCTGGCAGGGCTTCATATGAAAATATGAAAATGCCTCCTGGTCACCCTTGCTGAACACAGGCACCGAGGGACTTTCCCCAAGCCTCTGGGACTGTCTGGACCCGGGAAGGCCGGGGCAGCCAGGGGCTGGCCTCCACCAACTGCCCTTCTGCTCACAGGCCTGCAGCCCAGAGTACACCTGTCCCTCTGTCCAGTTACTACCGCCACCACAGCTCCCTGACCTGCCTGCCCCCAGCAGGACAGCCCAGCTGAAGGTTAAGGGCTTGACAGGGAACCTCCTTGTCCCAATGGGGGAGGTAGCTGAGATGCCAAAAATACTTGCCCAAAGGAGGGAAACTAGCTGAGAGGCAGGAGGAGGAGCAGGAGGAGTAGGGAAGCAGCAGCAGCAGCCGCAGCCGCAGCCACAGCCTCCCCCAAAGAAAATGCCTCCGGTCCAAGAAAGGTGACACCAGCTGTCCCTGCTCCATGAAATACTCCAGCATCAGGAGAACAAAGTCATAGGGCAAAAGCAGGAGTCCTGGGTCAGAGGGTGTGTGGGAAAGGGCTGGGTCCTTGCTGGGTAAGCCTCACCCCCCACCTACACACCAAGCCTCCCACAGCCTGAATCCCTCAAGATAATGCAGCATTTGCAGGGACACCGACCAACCCAGAGGACCGCCGCTGGGCAAGACTAGTGCAGGGCACCAGACACAGGACCGGCTTCTCCGATGGATCAGCTCCTATCAGCACTTGTGGCAAGGGCTCCAGGTGACCAGCTGCACTGAAAATTCAACCAGGGATTTCAAAACCAACCTGCTTTGGTTTTCAAGGACACTAAGCAAGCAAACGGACAGACAGACAAACAGAAAAGCCTCGGAGCTCTTCTTTGTATTGAAAGATTACCAAACATTCTATATGACTATATATACGTGTGTGTGTGTGTGTGTGTGTGTGTGTGTGTGTGTGTGTGTGTGCGAGTGTTGATCCTCTCTGGATCCAGAGGTGGACTCAGGCTGTCTCGGGGTCGTGGTGTGGCCTTGTAAGCAGGATGGCTCCCTCTATGAGCTTCCCGTGGTTGGTGTGACAACCGTCCGATGCGATGCAGACAAGGCAGGGCCGGGGTCAGAGTACCCACCTGGCTGGTGGTAAGGCTGCAAAGGGAAATGTTCATTTGTTCCTTAGAAGTAAAGGAGGAGGAAGGCACGAGTAAGGCGAGCGTGTGCGATGGGAGGAAAGTTGTAGACCGCCTGGGCTGACAATGGAAGGGCAGATGAAGCCGCCTGGGCTGACAATGGAAGGGCAGATGAAGCTAAGGCAGAGGGCAGAGGGCAGAGGAAGGTTTGTGTCCCAGTGGGCGAGGGAGGGACGGGGCCGGCAGAGGCGAGCGGCGTGGTGTGGTCGGGAAGGGTCCCGTTGCCTCTTGGCATGGTCCTTTGAGTGGGAATTGCTGGTCGAGGGAGCAGGGCGTCGAAAGCAGGTGTGCGACGGCTGTGGGGCCGGCGTGTGGCGGCGGAAGGCGCGCCCGGCGGGGTGCCTGGCGAGTTTGTCTGGAGGTGGTGCGGAGGAAGGCGAGAAGAGGCCTTGCGAGGCCGTGCGAGCCTGCAGGGCAGGGGAGGCAGAGCGGGGTGTGTGTGGGTGAGGGTGGGAGCAGGAGGTTGAGAGGAGGGGAGGGAGAAGGAGGGAGGTTGTTGCGCTGCGGGGCAGCGGAGTGAGAGGCCAGGGTTGAGCGTGTGTTTTGTGTGTGTGTGTGTGTGTGTGAGAGAGAGAGAGAGAGAGAGAGAGAGAGAGAGAGAGAGAGCGGTGGTGCAGAGGCAGGGTGAGGGTGAGCGTGAAGCGTGTTGGGGGGAAGGAGCTAGAATGAAGAAGGGGCAAAAAAGGAGGAGGTGCAGGTAGTAAGAGGTGAGATTGCAAAGTGGAGCGAGGAAAAAATGTGTAGCCCAGGCTGGCCTCGAACTCGTGATCCTCCTGCCTCTGCCTCCTTCAGCAAATCCTACCGGCGTGCGCCACCACTACCGGCAGGAACCACCCGCCGCCAACACGTCCTAGAAAGCCCGACTCGCTGTGACGCCACACGCACCGACACGCCCCCAACACAAACTCCCTCCGCGAGCACGGTCCCCGAAGCACAAACGCCCACACACGCACCCGCTCACACACCGCCCACACGCACCGCACACCGACACGCGCACACACAACACACGCCCGCAGCACCACCACCTGCTGCTCCTCCTTACCCTCCCAGCAACACACCACGCCTCCCGCGCTCCACCACCACGCTGCCCTGCACGCACCCACAGCCTACCAACACCTCCCGACCCAACTTGCCGACCCCCGACCCACGACCCCCGACGCCCCACGCCCCCCTGCCCTGCCCTCCCCTGCCCTGCACTGACCTGTGCAGCTCCGCCCGCCCGGGCACCCACGCCCGGCTTCACTCACCGCTTCGCCCGGGACTCTGCCGCGCGCCGGACCCCTGGCGGTCGCGCCGGGGACTCGCACTCTCCGCCCGCCGCCCGCAGCCCAGCGCTCCCAGGACCCACCGACCAGGCGCCTCTCCCTCCTCGCCGGTCTCTGTCTCTCTCTACTCGGCGCCCGCCCGCCGCTCTCCCTCGTCCTGCCCTGTCGCCGCCGCCCTCCGTGGACAACACACTTGCCAGACGACCTGCGGACACGGCTCCCAGGCGGCCGCCACTCTCCCAGCAGCCACACTGCTATGCAGGGCCAGCTTGGCCCTTCCTCGCTGGGGACTCACCTGAGGGACCCCCAAACACCCACCGCGGCCTCCCTCCCTCCCTCCGACTCCCAACCACCCCTGGCCTTCTTCACCACCGGCCCTCCGCCCTCCCGGAACTCAAGCCCTTCTCACACTCGGACACACACTTCTCCACACCTCCTCCACGGAGCCCGAGGCTCAGACCGAGCAGCTCGTCGGTCGCCGACCTGTGTAGGTTCCCTGGCCACCCGTGGCTGCGGGGTTCCCACGCGTCAGAGAGTGTCTGCATGGCCGCGTGGCTGCATGGCTGCGTGGCCGCGTGGCCGCGTTGCCGCGAGGCCTAATGGGTGCGGGGAGGTGGGTGTTCGGGGCTGGAGGAGTGGCACGCCCTGCACCCGGGAACCCCAGCCAGGGCCGCCCAGCCGCTCCAGCACCCTTCGGCGCCCTATGGAGGAAGACACCGCTCACACTTCCCCTACTCCCCACCCACAGCCCCTCCGGGAGGACCCTCGGCCGGTCCGGAGCCGGCTAGGCCCCCTGACCACACAAGACCCAAGGCCCCAAGCACAAATCCCAAAGGGATCCAACCCGTGTCTTCTTCACACAGGCAGGCACACCCGCAGCACCCGATTCCAGCCGAGGCATCCCTGCCATGGTGCCTTCCTTGGCTCTACACCTCTACTTCCGCTGACCCTCAACCACCAACTTGGACTGAGACACCCTAGACCAGTTGGCATGACCATTTTGGCAAGAAGACAAAGCAGAAGGACAGAGACAGTCAGGAGAAGGAAAAGGCAGAGAGAGAGAGACCCAGACAGAGATACCGGGACACACACAGCGAAAGAGAACGTGACAGAGAGAAAGAAACAGAGAGAAAGTTAGAGAGACAGAGAAAGAGAGAGACAGAGAGAGAAACACACACACACACACACACACACACACACACACACACACACACACACAGACAGACAGAAGACACACGATGAGAGTGCTTTTCCAAAGAGAGAAAGGGGGCATGGTAGGTGTCTTGTCTCACACCAGTAATCCACACACACAGGAGGCAGAAAACCAAACGGAACCGAACCGAAAGGAGCCATAGAGTGTGTAATCAGTGTGTACTTATGAGAGACGAAGAAAGGAGAATAAGGGGAGACGGGAGGCAGAGCTGATGGCTGGGGATCAGGAGATGTGGGAAGGCAGAATAGGAGTAGAGAGGAAAGGAGGAGGGGGGGGAGAGAGAGAGAGAGGGAGAGGGAGAGGGAGAGGGAGAGAGAGAGAGTTCCCACACACCAGAGAGCAAGCACTGGCAAGAGGGGTTGGTCTCCTGCCCCTAGCACAGCTCTTCCCTCTTCTGCTGCTGCTCAGAGGAATCACTCTGCCTGAAAAGGGCCTTCTGCTCCTCTTTTCTTTCTTCCCCTTCTGCAACCCTCAGGCCCGCAGCCACAAGATGGGCTTGAGCGCAGGGCAGCCAGTGCCCAGAGCCCAGAGGCGGCACTTACCCTTGAACCCCCAGAGTCCGCACCCTCCCTCCGACCCCAGGGGACCGGATGCCATCCTAGCCAGGCCAGAAGGAAATCCCGTTGGATGCCACCCAGTAGCCGGCCAGCGCTCCGACTTCGGGAGTCTGACTGACCGCCGGGCAGATGGTGTCAGCTCCGGGTGGGAGGCGGGGAATGTTTCCTGATGGAAGAAAATAAACTCGGTACCCTGGGTAGCACGGACTTTAGGACGTGTTTGCGTGGAAACTCTACAAAGTGCATATGACCTCTTCTGTCAAGGTGGGTTCCACTGACAGAGAAACAGCGCTCAAGAGAAGGGTCTGGGAAGAACGGCTGAGAGAGACACTAAAGAAACACTGGGGAGTCGGGCGTGGCCCGGCCCCACAGATGGCACACAGGTCACGGTCACGCAGACTCTGCTCCATTGCTAACGTCCATGTGCCATATGCTCCCACCAGGAGAATCCATGCAGTCTGGGATAAACAGAATAGTCTGGGGCAGTCAAGTGTGCCCAGGCCCTTCCTTACAGATAGCGCAGGTCACCAGCAGGCTATGAAGCCGTCTCCAGCCTTCTGTGTGGGAAACAGGCATCCACCTCTTCCACTGAAGGGACCACCCTGTGTTGCACAAGTTTCCTTCTAGCTAAACAGACAACAATTGCTTGATACACTGTTGCCTGAGGGGCTGTTTAGGGCGTTTTGTATTGTCTGCAGTCTCTGGATTGGTTTTCCGAGGGGGTTGTTCAACTGCTAAGGATCCGAATATGCTATCAGTAGGACACCTGAGCAGTTCGGAAAGAATAAAAACACCTGAGCTGTGTGGCTCGGGGTTCCACTGTGGAGGAGGGCGCTTGCCATGACGGTGGCTCCCTCTGCACAGCTCTGGCAGGGATTCTACCTGTGAGGGTGCCTCCAGTCATCCTGGCTGAGCTCCCACAGCAGCCTACAGCTACAAATGGTGCCCAATGTGGGGCCCGAAGTCACGCTCATCCCAGGAAGAGACAAGGAAGAACCAGAAAGAAACGCCAGATCTGTAAGAGTCCGGTAAACTTCGCTCTAGGCTCAGGCCAGCTCCCACAGGACAGAGATAATATATATGCCAAAACTCATGAATAGAAGGCTCCTGAAGGAAGAGGTTAGAGAGAAAGCAAAGAAGCCTCCACGCTGAGGACAGGCCATGAATTTCATAAATAAATGAGGGGAAAGCTGCGAGGTGAGAGCCACAGTATGGAGGCCCTTAGAGATAAAGAATTCAGCTGGGACCAGGAAAAAGACAGCTACTGGCTGCTTTTCCTGATCCTGGAGCCCAGGCATGCTCCCTCCCGCTACTGGTAGTGTACCCTTTCACAAATTGGGTTTTCGGGTAGCTTTGTGTGTTTCTGTTTGTGTGCGTGTGCGTGTGCGTGTGCGTGTGCGTGTGCGTGTGCGTGTGCGTGTGCGTGTGTGTGTGTGTGTGTGTGCCCCCGCGTGCGCGCCCGCGCGTGCCCGCCTGAAGCTCAAGGTCTTGCGTTTGAGGCCGGTAAAGAAGGTTGCATGTTCCTCCATAGCGGTGGCAGAGGGAAAGGTCAAAACCTGGGGGCTTTCCGTCTCCGTGCTCTTCCCACTGCAGCTTAGATCCAAGGAGCCCCTTAGTTAAACTCACCGGTGATGTTGTGTGCGACTTTGTCTGTTAGTTTGTTGGTCTGTTGTTGTTGTTGCTGTTGTTTCTGTTTGTTTGTTTGTTCTTGCAAACACGACTAAAAGCGGTCGAGATGCTGGTGACGGCGATGAGAACCTCACCCCATGAAGGAACCCTTCCTGCAGAACAGACTCTATCTTAAAATCTGGTGGAGGCAGTGGCGGGGGTGGGGGAGGAGGGGCGCTGAGAATCTGTTTCCTCGGGGTCAGCGCACAGAAACTGTCTTCCAGAATCAGCTGAGTCTGTATCTCTTGCTGGCAGCCGAACTTGGTACTGTGTGTGAGTGTTACCCTGGTGGTGCTGATTTGGAAGGCAGGAAGGGGTCATGGAGAGCAACTGAACCCTGGCACTAGGAGAGGCCAGGAGAGGCCATTGGTAAAAGTGCAGCCTCACTAGTAGTTGAAGGGCCAGAAGGAAGGGGTCATGCAAAAATAAAAAAATAAAAAAATAAAGTAAATAAAATAAAAAAGTCGAGGCTTGGCACCATGGGAAGAGCCCAGGAGAGGCTATTGGTGAAGGTCCAGCCTCGGTGGCAGTTGGAGGCCCAGAAGGAAGAAGACCTGAAGACAATATGAGGCTTGGCACCACCACGAAGAGAGCTCAAGGAGAGGCTATTGGTGAAAGTGCAGCCCAGTTGCAGCAAGGGACACCAGCAGCCTTCTGAAGAGGCCAGTGCATCGGGAGGGACGACCACCAAGAAGAGCAGCAGCAGTGGAGTGAAGGCAGCCGGAACCTGGAGGACAGACTGTGACCCAAACCCTCGGGAGGAGCCCAGAAGATCCAGAGTGAATTCCAGATCACTGGACATTGATAACGGTTTTCTGCTGTCCAAAGACACGGTGAGAAGCTTGATAGATGTCTGGCATCATTTGGCCATGTGCATTCGAAGCCTCAGCCTTGGTCCTCTTGTCAATGTTCTGGCTGGTATACACCAGTGTTGAACTGTATTGTAGAGATAAAGCAGATATTTTTAATTAGCTTACACAGAAAAGGGGGAAGGGTTCTCGAAGTTTATTTTGAAGATACATTTGAAATAATTGTGTTTGTGCCCTGTTGGAAAAGGGGATGCATAGGTCTTGGCATTTTGTATTGTTTGCAGAGGATGGATTTTAGCGTGTGTGTGTGGGGGGGGGGGTTGCCGTTTAATTGCTTATGATCTGCACATGGTATCAATAGAACACCTAAAGAGTTCTGAATCATCAATACACCTGAGCGCAGAGGCTCGGGCTTCCACTGTGAGTCTGGCGCTGGCCAGGATGGTGGTTCCATCTGCTGAGGTCTGGCAGGGCTTCATATGAAAATATGAAAATGCCTCCTGGTCACCCTTGCTGAACACAGGCACCGAGGGACTTTCCCCAAGCCTCTGGGACTGTCTGGACCCGGGAAGGCCGGGGCAGCCAGGGGCTGGCCTCCACCAACTGCCCTTCTGCTCACAGGCCTGCAGCCCAGAGTACACCTGTCCCTCTGTCCAGTTACTACCGCCACCACAGCTCCCTGACCTGCCTGCCCCCAGCAGGACAGCCCAGCTGAAGGTTAAGGGCTTGACAGGGAACCTCCTTGTCCCAATGGGGGAGGTAGCTGAGATGCCAAAAATACTTGCCCAAAGGAGGGAAACTAGCTGAGAGGCAGGAGGAGGAGCAGGAGGAGTAGGGAAGCAGCAGCAGCAGCCGCAGCCGCAGCCACAGCCTCCCCCAAAGAAAATGCCTCCGGTCCAAGAAAGGTGACACCAGCTGTCCCTGCTCCATGAAATACTCCAGCATCAGGAGAACAAAGTCATAGGGCAAAAGCAGGAGTCCTGGGTCAGAGGGTGTGTGGGAAAGGGCTGGGTCCTTGCTGGGTAAGCCTCACCCCCCACCTACACACCAAGCCTCCCACAGCCTGAATCCCTCAAGATAATGCAGCATTTGCAGGGACACCGACCAACCCAGAGGACCGCCGCTGGGCAAGACTAGTGCAGGGCACCAGACACAGGACCGGCTTCTCCGATGGATCAGCTCCTATCAGCACTTGTGGCAAGGGCTCCAGGTGACCAGCTGCACTGAAAATTCAACCAGGGATTTCAAAACCAACCTGCTTTGGTTTTCAAGGACACTAAGCAAGCAAACGGACAGACAGACAAACAGAAAAGCCTCGGAGCTCTTCTTTGTATTGAAAGATTACCAAACATTCTATATGACTATATATACGTGTGTGTGTGTGTGTGTGTGTGTGTGTGTGTGTGTGTGTGCGAGTGTTGATCCTCTCTGGATCCAGAGGTGGACTCAGGCTGTCTCGGGGTCGTGGTGTGGCCTTGTAAGCAGGATGGCTCCCTCTATGAGCTTCCCGTGGTTGGTGTGACAACCGTCCGATGCGATGCAGACAAGGCAGGGCCGGGGTCAGAGTACCCACCTGGCTGGTGGTAAGGCTGCAAAGGGAAATGTTCATTTGTTCCTTAGAAGTAAAGGAGGAGGAAGGCACGAGTAAGGCGAGCGTGTGCGATGGGAGGAAAGTTGTAGACCGCCTGGGCTGACAATGGAAGGGCAGATGAAGCCGCCTGGGCTGACAATGGAAGGGCAGATGAAGCTAAGGCAGAGGGCAGAGGGCAGAGGAAGGTTTGTGTCCCAGTGGGCGAGGGAGGGACGGGGCCGGCAGAGGCGAGCGGCGTGGTGTGGTCGGGAAGGGTCCCGTTGCCTCTTGGCATGGTCCTTTGAGTGGGAATTGCTGGTCGAGGGAGCAGGGCGTCGAAAGCAGGTGTGCGACGGCTGTGGGGCCGGCGTGTGGCGGCGGAAGGCGCGCCCGGCGGGGTGCCTGGCGAGTTTGTCTGGAGGTGGTGCGGAGGAAGGCGAGAAGAGGCCTTGCGAGGCCGTGCGAGCCTGCAGGGCAGGGGAGGCAGAGCGGGGTGTGTGTGGGTGAGGGTGGGAGCAGGAGGTTGAGAGGAGGGGAGGGAGAAGGAGGGAGGTTGTTGCGCTGCGGGGCAGCGGAGTGAGAGGCCAGGGTTGAGCGTGTGTTGTGTGTGTGTGTGTGTGTGTGTGTGAGAGAGAGAGAGAGAGAGAGAGAGAGAGAGAGAGAGAGAGCGGTGGTGCAGAGGCAGGGTGAGGGTGAGCGTGAAGCGTGTTGGGGGGAAGGAGCTAGAATGAAGAAGGGGCAAAAAAGGAGGAGGTGCAGGTAGTAAGAGGTGAGATTGCAAAGTGGAGCGAGGAAAAAATGTGTAGCCCAGGCTGGCCTCGAACTCGTGATCCTCCTGCCTCTGCCTCCTTCAGCAAATCCTACCGGCGTGCGCCACCACTACCGGCAGGAACCACCCGCCGCCAACACGTCCTAGAAAGCCCGACTCGCTGTGACGCCACACGCACCGACACGCCCCCAACACAAACTCCCTCCGCGAGCACGGTCCCCGAAGCACAAACGCCCACACACGCACCCGCTCACACACCGCCCACACGCACCGCACACCGACACGCGCACACACAACACACGCCCGCAGCACCACCACCTGCTGCTCCTCCTTACCCTCCCAGCAACACACCACGCCTCCCGCGCTCCACCACCACGCTGCCCTGCACGCACCCACAGCCTACCAACACCTCCCGACCCAACTTGCCGACCCCCGACCCACGACCCCCGACGCCCCACGCCCCCCTGCCCTGCCCTCCCCTGCCCTGCACTGACCTGTGCAGCTCCGCCCGCCCGGGCACCCACGCCCGGCTTCACTCACCGCTTCGCCCGGGACTCTGCCGCGCGCCGGACCCCTGGCGGTCGCGCCGGGGACTCGCACTCTCCGCCCGCCGCCCGCAGCCCAGCGCTCCCAGGACCCACCGACCAGGCGCCTCTCCCTCCTCGCCGGTCTCTGTCTCTCTCTACTCGGCGCCCGCCCGCCGCTCTCCCTCGTCCTGCCCTGTCGCCGCCGCCCTCCGTGGACAACACACTTGCCAGACGACCTGCGGACACGGCTCCCAGGCGGCCGCCACTCTCCCAGCAGCCACACTGCTATGCAGGGCCAGCTTGGCCCTTCCTCGCTGGGGACTCACCTGAGGGACCCCCAAACACCCACCGCGGCCTCCCTCCCTCCCTCCGACTCCCAACCACCCCTGGCCTTCTTCACCACCGGCCCTCCGCCCTCCCGGAACTCAAGCCCTTCTCACACTCGGACACACACTTCTCCACACCTCCTCCACGGAGCCCGAGGCTCAGACCGAGCAGCTCGTCGGTCGCCGACCTGTGTAGGTTCCCTGGCCACCCGTGGCTGCGGGGTTCCCACGCGTCAGAGAGTGTCTGCATGGCCGCGTGGCTGCATGGCTGCGTGGCCGCGTGGCCGCGTTGCCGCGAGGCCTAATGGGTGCGGGGAGGTGGGTGTTCGGGGCTGGAGGAGTGGCACGCCCTGCACCCGGGAACCCCAGCCAGGGCCGCCCAGCCGCTCCAGCACCCTTCGGCGCCCTATGGAGGAAGACACCGCTCACACTTCCCCTACTCCCCACCCACAGCCCCTCCGGGAGGACCCTCGGCCGGTCCGGAGCCGGCTAGGCCCCCTGACCACACAAGACCCAAGGCCCCAAGCACAAATCCCAAAGGGATCCAACCCGTGTCTTCTTCACACAGGCAGGCACACCCGCAGCACCCGATTCCAGCCGAGGCATCCCTGCCATGGTGCCTTCCTTGGCTCTACACCTCTACTTCCGCTGACCCTCAACCACCAACTTGGACTGAGACACCCTAGACCAGTTGGCATGACCATTTTGGCAAGAAGACAAAGCAGAAGGACAGAGACAGTCAGGAGAAGGAAAAGGCAGAGAGAGAGAGACCCAGACAGAGATACCGGGACACACACAGCGAAAGAGAACGTGACAGAGAGAAAGAAACAGAGAGAAAGTTAGAGAGACAGAGAAAGAGAGAGACAGAGAGAGAAAAACACACACACACACACACACACACACACACACACACACACACACAGACAGACAGAAGACACACGATGAGAGTGCTTTTCCAAAGAGAGAAAGGGGGCATGGTAGGTGTCTTGTCTCACACCAGTAATCCACACACACAGGAGGCAGAAAACCAAACGGAACCGAACCGAAAGGAGCCATAGAGTGTGTAATCAGTGTGTACTTATGAGAGACGAAGAAAGGAGAATAAGGGGAGACGGGAGGCAGAGCTGATGGCTGGGGATCAGGAGATGTGGGAAGGCAGAATAGGAGTAGAGAGGAAAGGAGGAGGGGGGGGGGGAAGAGAGAGAGAGGGAGAGGGAGAGGGAGAGGGAGAGAGAGAGAGTTCCCACACACCAGAGAGCAAGCACTGGCAAGAGGGGTTGGTCTCCTGCCCCTAGCACAGCTCTTCCCTCTTCTGCTGCTGCTCAGAGGAATCACTCTGCCTGAAAAGGGCCTTCTGCTCCTCTTTTCTTTCTTCCCCTTCTGCAACCCTCAGGCCCGCAGCCACAAGATGGGCTTGAGCGCAGGGCAGCCAGTGCCCAGAGCCCAGAGGCGGCACTTACCCTTGAACCCCCAGAGTCCGCACCCTCCCTCCGACCCCAGGGGACCGGATGCCATCCTAGCCAGGCCAGAAGGAAATCCCGTTGGATGCCACCCAGTAGCCGGCCAGCGCTCCGACTTCGGGAGTCTGACTGACCGCCGGGCAGATGGTGTCAGCTCCGGGTGGGAGGCGGGGAATGTTTCCTGATGGAAGAAAATAAACTCGGTACCCTGGGTAGCACGGACTTTAGGACGTGTTTGCGTGGAAACTCTACAAAGTGCATATGACCTCTTCTGTCAAGGTGGGTTCCACTGACAGAGAAACAGCGCTCAAGAGAAGGGTCTGGGAAGAACGGCTGAGAGAGACACTAAAGAAACACTGGGGAGTCGGGCGTGGCCCGGCCCCACAGATGGCACACAGGTCACGGTCACGCAGACTCTGCTCCATTGCTAACGTCCATGTGCCATATGCTCCCACCAGGAGAATCCATGCAGTCTGGGATAAACAGAATAGTCTGGGGCAGTCAAGTGTGCCCAGGCCCTTCCTTACAGATAGCGCAGGTCACCAGCAGGCTATGAAGCCGTCTCCAGCCTTCTGTGTGGGAAACAGGCATCCACCTCTTCCACTGAAGGGACCACCCTGTGTTGCACAAGTTTCCTTCTAGCTAAACAGACAACAATTGCTTGATACACTGTTGCCTGAGGGGCTGTTTAGGGCGTTTTGTATTGTCTGCAGTCTCTGGATTGGTTTTCCGAGGGGGTTGTTCAACTGCTAAGGATCCGAATATGCTATCAGTAGGACACCTGAGCAGTTCGGAAAGAATAAAAACACCTGAGCTGTGTGGCTCGGGGTTCCACTGTGGAGGAGGGCGCTTGCCATGACGGTGGCTCCCTCTGCACAGCTCTGGCAGGGATTCTACCTGTGAGGGTGCCTCCAGTCATCCTGGCTGAGCTCCCACAGCAGCCTACAGCTACAAATGGTGCCCAATGTGGGGCCCGAAGTCACGCTCATCCCAGGAAGAGACAAGGAAGAACCAGAAAGAAACGCCAGATCTGTAAGAGTCCGGTAAACTTCGCTCTAGGCTCAGGCCAGCTCCCACAGGACAGAGATAATATATATGCCAAAACTCATGAATAGAAGGCTCCTGAAGGAAGAGGTTAGAGAGAAAGCAAAGAAGCCTCCACGCTGAGGACAGGCCATGAATTTCATAAATAAATGAGGGGAAAGCTGCGAGGTGAGAGCCACAGTATGGAGGCCCTTAGAGATAAAGAATTCAGCTGGGACCAGGAAAAAGACAGCTACTGGCTGCTTTTCCTGATCCTGGAGCCCAGGCATGCTCCCTCCCGCTACTGGTAGTGTACCCTTTCACAAATTGGGTTTTCGGGTAGCTTTGTGTGTTTCTGTTTGTGCGTGTGCGTGTGCGTGTGCGTGTGTGCGTGTGCGTGTGCGTGTGCGTGTGCGTGTGCGTGTGTGTGTGTGTGTGTGTGCCCCCGCGTGCGCGCCCGCGCGTGCCCGCCTGAAGCTCAAGGTCTTGCGTTTGAGGCCGGTAAAGAAGGTTGCATGTTCCTCCATAGCGGTGGCAGAGGGAAAGGTCAAAACCTGGGGGCTTTCCGTCTCCGTGCTCTTCCCACTGCAGCTTAGATCCAAGGAGCCCCTTAGTTAAACTCACCGGTGATGTTGTGTGCGACTTTGTCTGTTAGTTTGTTGGTCTGTTGTTGTTGTTGCTGTTGTTTCTGTTTGTTTGTTTGTTCTTGCAAACACGACTAAAAGCGGTCGAGATGCTGGTGACGGCGATGAGAACCTCACCCCATGAAGGAACCCTTCCTGCAGAACAGACTCTATCTTAAAATCTGGTGGAGGCAGTGGCGGGGGTGGGGGAGGAGGGGCGCTGAGAATCTGTTTCCTCGGGGTCAGCGCACAGAAACTGTCTTCCAGAATCAGCTGAGTCTGTATCTCTTGCTGGCAGCCGAACTTGGTACTGTGTGTGAGTGTTACCCTGGTGGTGCTGATTTGGAAGGCAGGAAGGGGTCATGGAGAGCAACTGAACCCTGGCACTAGGAGAGGCCAGGAGAGGCCATTGGTAAAAGTGCAGCCTCACTAGTAGTTGAAGGGCCAGAAGGAAGGGGTCATGCAAAAATAAAAAAATAAAAAAATAAAGTAAATAAAATAAAAAAGTCGAGGCTTGGCACCATGGGAAGAGCCCAGGAGAGGCTATTGGTGAAGGTCCAGCCTCGGTGGCAGTTGGAGGCCCAGAAGGAAGAAGACCTGAAGACAATATGAGGCTTGGCACCACCACGAAGAGAGCTCAAGGAGAGGCTATTGGTGAAAGTGCAGCCCAGTTGCAGCAAGGGACACCAGCAGCCTTCTGAAGAGGCCAGTGCATCGGGAGGGACGACCACCAAGAAGAGCAGCAGCAGTGGAGTGAAGGCAGCCGGAACCTGGAGGACAGACTGTGACCCAAACCCTCGGGAGGAGCCCAGAAGATCCAGAGTGAATTCCAGATCACTGGACATTGATAACGGTTTTCTGCTGTCCAAAGACACGGTGAGAAGCTTGATAGATGTCTGGCATCATTTGGCCATGTGCATTCGAAGCCTCAGCCTTGGTCCTCTTGTCAATGTTCTGGCTGGTATACACCAGTGTTGAACTGTATTGTAGAGATAAAGCAGATATTTTTAATTAGCTTACACAGAAAAGGGGGAAGGGTTCTCGAAGTTTATTTTGAAGATACATTTGAAATAATTGTGTTTGTGCCCTGTTGGAAAAGGGGATGCATAGGTCTTGGCATTTTGTATTGTTTGCAGAGGATGGATTTTAGCGTGTGTGTGTGGGGGGGGGGGGTTGCCGTTTAATTGCTTATGATCTGCACATGGTATCAATAGAACACCTAAAGAGTTCTGAATCATCAATACACCTGAGCGCAGAGGCTCGGGCTTCCACTGTGAGTCTGGCGCTGGCCAGGATGGTGGTTCCATCTGCTGAGGTCTGGCAGGGCTTCATATGAAAATATGAAAATGCCTCCTGGTCACCCTTGCTGAACACAGGCACCGAGGGACTTTCCCCAAGCCTCTGGGACTGTCTGGACCCGGGAAGGCCGGGGCAGCCAGGGGCTGGCCTCCACCAACTGCCCTTCTGCTCACAGGCCTGCAGCCCAGAGTACACCTGTCCCTCTGTCCAGTTACTACCGCCACCACAGCTCCCTGACCTGCCTGCCCCCAGCAGGACAGCCCAGCTGAAGGTTAAGGGCTTGACAGGGAACCTCCTTGTCCCAATGGGGGAGGTAGCTGAGATGCCAAAAATACTTGCCCAAAGGAGGGAAACTAGCTGAGAGGCAGGAGGAGGAGCAGGAGGAGTAGGGAAGCAGCAGCAGCAGCCGCAGCCGCAGCCACAGCCTCCCCCAAAGAAAATGCCTCCGGTCCAAGAAAGGTGACACCAGCTGTCCCTGCTCCATGAAATACTCCAGCATCAGGAGAACAAAGTCATAGGGCAAAAGCAGGAGTCCTGGGTCAGAGGGTGTGTGGGAAAGGGCTGGGTCCTTGCTGGGTAAGCCTCACCCCCCACCTACACACCAAGCCTCCCACAGCCTGAATCCCTCAAGATAATGCAGCATTTGCAGGGACACCGACCAACCCAGAGGACCGCCGCTGGGCAAGACTAGTGCAGGGCACCAGACACAGGACCGGCTTCTCCGATGGATCAGCTCCTATCAGCACTTGTGGCAAGGGCTCCAGGTGACCAGCTGCACTGAAAATTCAACCAGGGATTTCAAAACCAACCTGCTTTGGTTTTCAAGGACACTAAGCAAGCAAACGGACAGACAGACAAACAGAAAAGCCTCGGAGCTCTTCTTTGTATTGAAAGATTACCAAACATTCTATATGACTATATATACGTGTGTGTGTGTGTGTGTGTGTGTGTGTGTGTGTGTGTGTCTGTGTGCGAGTGTTGATCCTCTCTGGATCCAGAGGTGGACTCAGGCTGTCTCGGGGTCGTGGTGTGGCCTTGTAAGCAGGATGGCTCCCTCTATGAGCTTCCCGTGGTTGGTGTGACAACCGTCCGATGCGATGCAGACAAGGCAGGGCCGGGGTCAGAGTACCCACCTGGCTGGTGGTAAGGCTGCAAAGGGAAATGTTCATTTGTTCCTTAGAAGTAAAGGAGGAGGAAGGCACGAGTAAGGCGAGCGTGTGCGATGGGAGGAAAGTTGTAGACCGCCTGGGCTGACAATGGAAGGGCAGATGAAGCCGCCTGGGCTGACAATGGAAGGGCAGATGAAGCTAAGGCAGAGGGCAGAGGGCAGAGGAAGGTTTGTGTCCCAGTGGGCGAGGGAGGGACAGGGCCGGCAGAGGCGAGCGGCGTGGTGTGGTCGGGAAGGGTCCCGTTGCCTCTTGGCATGGTCCTTTGAGTGGGAATTGCTGGTCGAGGGAGCAGGGCGTCGAAAGCAGGTGTGCGACGGCTGTGGGGCCGGCGTGTGGCGGCGGAAGGCGCGCCCGGCGGGGTGCCTGGCGAGTTTGTCTGGAGGTGGTGCGGAGGAAGGCGAGAAGAGGCCTTGCGAGGCCGTGCGAGCCTGCAGGGCAGGGGAGGCAGAGCGGGGTGTGTGTGGGTGAGGGTGGGAGCAGGAGGTTGAGAGGAGGGGAGGGAGAAGGAGGGAGGTTGTTGCGCTGCGGGGCAGCGGAGTGAGAGGCCAGGGTTGAGCGTGTGTTTGTGTGTGTGTGTGTGTGTGTGAGAGAGAGAGAGAGAGAGAGAGAGAGAGAGAGAGAGAGAGCGGTGGTGCAGAGGCAGGGTGAGGGTGAGCGTGAAGCGTGTTGGGGGGAAGGAGCTAGAATGAAGAAGGGGCAAAAAAGGAGGAGGTGCAGGTAGTAAGAGGTGAGATTGCAAAGTGGAGCGAGGAAAAAATGTGTAGCCCAGGCTGGCCTCGAACTCGTGATCCTCCTGCCTCTGCCTCCTTCAGCAAATCCTACCGGCGTGCGCCACCACTACCGGCAGGAACCACCCGCCGCCAACACGTCCTAGAAAGCCCGACTCGCTGTGACGCCACACGCACCGACACGCCCCCAACACAAACTCCCTCCGCGAGCACGGTCCCCGAAGCACAAACGCCCACACACGCACCCGCTCACACACCGCCCACACGCACCGCACACCGACACGCGCACACACAACACACGCCCGCAGCACCACCACCTGCTGCTCCTCCTTACCCTCCCAGCAAACACACCACGCCTCCCGCGCTCCACCACCACGCTGCCCTGCACGCACCCACAGCCTACCAACACCTCCCGACCCAACTTGCCGACCCCCGACCCACGACCCCCGACGCCCCACGCCCCCCTGCCCTGCCCTCCCCTGCCCTGCACTGACCTGTGCAGCTCCGCCCGCCCGGGCACCCACGCCCGGCTTCACTCACCGCTTCGCCCGGGACTCTGCCGCGCGCCGGACCCCTGGCGGTCGCGCCGGGGACTCGCACTCTCCGCCCGCCGCCCGCAGCCCAGCGCTCCCAGGACCCACCGACCAGGCGCCTCTCCCTCCTCGCCGGTCTCTGTCTCTCTCTACTCGGCGCCCGCCCGCCGCTCTCCCTCGTCCTGCCCTGTCGCCGCCGCCCTCCGTGGACAACACACTTGCCAGACGACCTGCGGACACGGCTCCCAGGCGGCCGCCACTCTCCCAGCAGCCACACTGCTATGCAGGGCCAGCTTGGCCCTTCCTCGCTGGGGACTCACCTGAGGGACCCCCAAACACCCACCGCGGCCTCCCTCCCTCCCTCCGACTCCCAACCGCCCCTGGCCTTCTTCACCACCGGCCCTCCGCCCTCCCGGAACTCAAGCCCTTCTCACACTCGGACACACACTTCTCCACACCTCCTCCACGGAGCCCGAGGCTCAGACCGAGCAGCTCGTCGGTCGCCGACCTGTGTAGGTTCCCTGGCCACCCGTGGCTGCGGGGTTCCCACGCGTCAGAGAGTGTCTGCATGGCCGCGTGGCTGCATGGCTGCGTGGCCGCGTGGCCGCGTTGCCGCGAGGCCTAATGGGTGCGGGGAGGTGGGTGTTCGGGGCTGGAGGAGTGGCACGCCCTGCACCCGGGAACCCCAGCCAGGGCCGCCCAGCCGCTCCAGCACCCTTCGGCGCCCTATGGAGGAAGACACCGCTCACACTTCCCCTACTCCCCACCCACAGCCCCTCCGGGAGGACCCTCGGCCGGTCCGGAGCCGGCTAGGCCCCCTGACCACACAAGACCCAAGGCCCCAAGCACAAATCCCAAAGGGATCCAACCCGTGTCTTCTTCACACAGGCAGGCACACCCGCAGCACCCGATTCCAGCCGAGGCATCCCTGCCATGGTGCCTTCCTTGGCTCTACACCTCTACTTCCGCTGACCCTCAACCACCAACTTGGACTGAGGACACCCTAGACCAGTTGGCATGACCATTTTGGCAAGAAGACAAAGCAGAAGGACAGAGACAGTCAGGAGAAGGAAAAGGCAGAGAGAGAGAGACCCAGACAGAGATACCGGGACACACACAGCGAAAGAGAACGTGACAGAGAGAAAGAAACAGAGAGAAAGTTAGAGAGACAGAGAAAGAGAGAGACAGAGAGAGAAAAACACACACACACACACACACACACACACACACACACACACACAGACAGACAGAAGACACACGATGAGAGTGCTTTTCCAAAGAGAGAAAGGGGGCATGGTAGGTGTCTTGTCTCACACCAGTAATCCACACACACAGGAGGCAGAAAACCAAACGGAACCGAACCGAAAGGAGCCATAGAGTGTGTAATCAGTGTGTACTTATGAGAGACGAAGAAAGGAGAATAAGGGGAGACGGGAGGCAGAGCTGATGGCTGGGGATCAGGAGATGTGGGAAGGCAGAATAGGAGTAGAGAGGAAAGGAGGAGGGGGGGGGGGAAGAGAGAGAGAGGGAGAGGGAGAGGGAGAGGGAGAGAGAGAGAGTTCCCACACACCAGAGAGCAAGCACTGGCAAGAGGGGTTGGTCTCCTGCCCCTAGCACAGCTCTTCCCTCTTCTGCTGCTGCTCAGAGGAATCACTCTGCCTGAAAAGGGCCTTCTGCTCCTCTTTTCTTTCTTCCCCTTCTGCAACCCTCAGGCCCGCAGCCACAAGATGGGCTTGAGCGCAGGGCAGCCAGTGCCCAGAGCCCAGAGGCGGCACTTACCCTTGAACCCCCAGAGTCCGCACCCTCCCTCCGACCCCAGGGGACCGGATGCCATCCTAGCCAGGCCAGAAGGAAATCCCGTTGGATGCCACCCAGTAGCCGGCCAGCGCTCCGACTTCGGGAGTCTGACTGACCGCCGGGCAGATGGTGTCAGCTCCGGGTGGGAGGCGGGGAATGTTTCCTGATGGAAGAAAATAAACTCGGTACCCTGGGTAGCACGGACTTTAGGACGTGTTTGCGTGGAAACTCTACAAAGTGCATATGACCTCTTCTGTCAAGGTGGGTTCCACTGACAGAGAAACAGCGCTCAAGAGAAGGGTCTGGGAAGAACGGCTGAGAGAGACACTAAAGAAACACTGGGGAGTCGGGCGTGGCCCGGCCCCACAGATGGCACACAGGTCACGGTCACGCAGACTCTGCTCCATTGCTAACGTCCATGTGCCATATGCTCCCACCAGGAGAATCCATGCAGTCTGGGATAAACAGAATAGTCTGGGGCAGTCAAGTGTGCCCAGGCCCTTCCTTACAGATAGCGCAGGTCACCAGCAGGCTATGAAGCCGTCTCCAGCCTTCTGTGTGGGAAACAGGCATCCACCTCTTCCACTGAAGGGACCACCCTGTGTTGCACAAGTTTCCTTCTAGCTAAACAGACAACAATTGCTTGATACACTGTTGCCTGAGGGGCTGTTTAGGGCGTTTTGTATTGTCTGCAGTCTCTGGATTGGTTTTCCGAGGGGGTTGTTCAACTGCTAAGGATCCGAATATGCTATCAGTAGGACACCTGAGCAGTTCGGAAAGAATAAAAACACCTGAGCTGTGTGGCTCGGGGTTCCACTGTGGAGGAGGGCGCTTGCCATGACGGTGGCTCCCTCTGCACAGCTCTGGCAGGGATTCTACCTGTGAGGGTGCCTCCAGTCATCCTGGCTGAGCTCCCACAGCAGCCTACAGCTACAAATGGTGCCCAATGTGGGGCCCGAAGTCACGCTCATCCCAGGAAGAGACAAGGAAGAACCAGAAAGAAACGCCAGATCTGTAAGAGTCCGGTAAACTTCGCTCTAGGCTCAGGCCAGCTCCCACAGGACAGAGATAATATATATGCCAAAACTCATGAATAGAAGGCTCCTGAAGGAAGAGGTTAGAGAGAAAGCAAAGAAGCCTCCACGCTGAGGACAGGCCATGAATTTCATAAATAAATGAGGGGAAAGCTGCGAGGTGAGAGCCACAGTATGGAGGCCCTTAGAGATAAAGAATTCAGCTGGGACCAGGAAAAAGACAGCTACTGGCTGCTTTTCCTGATCCTGGAGCCCAGGCATGCTCCCTCCCGCTACTGGTAGTGTACCCTTTCACAAATTGGGTTTTCGGGTAGCTTTGTGTGTTTCTGTTTGTGCGTGTGCGTGTGCCTGTGCGTGTGCGTGTGCGTGTGCGTGTGCGTGTGTGTGTGTGTGTGTGTGTGTGTGCCCCCGCGTGCGCGCCCGCGCGTGCCCGCCTGAAGCTCAAGGTCTTGCGTTTGAGGCCGGTAAAGAAGGTTGCATGTTCCTCCATAGCGGTGGCAGAGGGAAAGGTCAAAACCTGGGGGCTTTCCGTCTCCGTGCTCTTCCCACTGCAGCTTAGATCCAAGGAGCCCCTTAGTTAAACTCACCGGTGATGTTGTGTGCGACTTTGTCTGTTAGTTTGTTGGTCTGTTGTTGTTGTTGCTGTTGTTTCTGTTTGTTTGTTTGTTCTTGCAAACACGACTAAAAGCGGTCGAGATGCTGGTGACGGCGATGAGAACCTCACCCCATGAAGGAACCCTTCCTGCAGAACAGACTCTATCTTAAAATCTGGTGGAGGCAGTGGCGGGGGTGGGGGAGGAGGGGCGCTGAGAATCTGTTTCCTCGGGGTCAGCGCACAGAAACTGTCTTCCAGAATCAGCTGAGTCTGTATCTCTTGCTGGCAGCCGAACTTGGTACTGTGTGTGAGTGTTACCCTGGTGGTGCTGATTTGGAAGGCAGGAAGGGGTCATGGAGAGCAACTGAACCCTGGCACTAGGAGAGGCCAGGAGAGGCCATTGGTAAAAGTGCAGCCTCACTAGTAGTTGAAGGGCCAGAAGGAAGGGGTCATGCAAAAATAAAAAAATAAAAAAATAAAGTAAATAAAATAAAAAAGTCGAGGCTTGGCACCATGGGAAGAGCCCAGGAGAGGCTATTGGTGAAGGTCCAGCCTCGGTGGCAGTTGGAGGCCCAGAAGGAAGAAGACCTGAAGACAATATGAGGCTTGGCACCACCACGAAGAGAGCTCAAGGAGAGGCTATTGGTGAAAGTGCAGCCCAGTTGCAGCAAGGGACACCAGCAGCCTTCTGAAGAGGCCAGTGCATCGGGAGGGACGACCACCAAGAAGAGCAGCAGCAGTGGAGTGAAGGCAGCCGGAACCTGGAGGACAGACTGTGACCCAAACCCTCGGGAGGAGCCCAGAAGATCCAGAGTGAATTCCAGATCACTGGACATTGATAACGGTTTTCTGCTGTCCAAAGACACGGTGAGAAGCTTGATAGATGTCTGGCATCATTTGGCCATGTGCATTCGAAGCCTCAGCCTTGGTCCTCTTGTCAATGTTCTGGCTGGTATACACCAGTGTTGAACTGTATTGTAGAGATAAAGCAGATATTTTTAATTAGCTTACACAGAAAAGGGGGAAGGGTTCTCGAAGTTTATTTTGAAGATACATTTGAAATAATTGTGTTTGTGCCCTGTTGGAAAAGGGGATGCATAGGTCTTGGCATTTTGTATTGTTTGCAGAGGATGGATTTTAGCGTGTGTGTGTGTGGGGGGGGGGGGTTGCCGTTTAATTGCTTATGATCTGCACATGGTATCAATAGAACACCTAAAGAGTTCTGAATCATCAATACACCTGAGCGCAGAGGCTCGGGCTTCCACTGTGAGTCTGGCGCTGGCCAGGATGGTGGTTCCATCTGCTGAGGTCTGGCAGGGCTTCATATGAAAATATGAAAATGCCTCCTGGTCACCCTTGCTGAACACAGGCACCGAGGGACTTTCCCCAAGCCTCTGGGACTGTCTGGACCCGGGAAGGCCGGGGCAGCCAGGGGCTGGCCTCCACCAACTGCCCTTCTGCTCACAGGCCTGCAGCCCAGAGTACACCTGTCCCTCTGTCCAGTTACTACCGCCACCACAGCTCCCTGACCTGCCTGCCCCCAGCAGGACAGCCCAGCTGAAGGTTAAGGGCTTGACAGGGAACCTCCTTGTCCCAATGGGGGAGGTAGCTGAGATGCCAAAAATACTTGCCCAAAGGAGGGAAACTAGCTGAGAGGCAGGAGGAGGAGCAGGAGGAGTAGGGAAGCAGCAGCAGCAGCCGCAGCCGCAGCCACAGCCTCCCCCAAAGAAAATGCCTCCGGTCCAAGAAAGGTGACACCAGCTGTCCCTGCTCCATGAAATACTCCAGCATCAGGAGAACAAAGTCATAGGGCAAAAGCAGGAGTCCTGGGTCAGAGGGTGTGTGGGAAAGGGCTGGGTCCTTGCTGGGTAAGCCTCACCCCCCCACCTACACACCAAGCCTCCCACAGCCTGAATCCCTCAAGATAATGCAGCATTTGCAGGGACACCGACCAACCCAGAGGACCGCCGCTGGGCAAGACTAGTGCAGGGCACCAGACACAGGACCGGCTTCTCCGATGGATCAGCTCCTATCAGCACTTGTGGCAAGGGCTCCAGGTGACCAGCTGCACTGAAAATTCAACCAGGGATTTCAAAACCAACCTGCTTTGGTTTTCAAGGACACTAAGCAAGCAAACGGACAGACAGACAAACAGAAAAGCCTCGGAGCTCTTCTTTGTATTGAAAGATTACCAAACATTCTATATGACTATATATACGTGTGTGTGTGTGTGTGTGTGTGTGTGTGTGTGTGTGTGTGTCTGTGTGCGAGTGTTGATCCTCTCTGGATCCAGAGGTGGACTCAGGCTGTCTCGGGGTCGTGGTGTGGCCTTGTAAGCAGGATGGCTCCCTCTATGAGCTTCCCGTGGTTGGTGTGACAACCGTCCGATGCGATGCAGACAAGGCAGGGCCGGGGTCAGAGTACCCACCTGGCTGGTGGTAAGGCTGCAAAGGGAAATGTTCATTTGTTCCTTAGAAGTAAAGGAGGAGGAAGGCACGAGTAAGGCGAGCGTGTGCGATGGGAGGAAAGTTGTAGACCGCCTGGGCTGACAATGGAAGGGCAGATGAAGCCGCCTGGGCTGACAATGGAAGGGCAGATGAAGCTAAGGCAGAGGGCAGAGGGCAGAGGAAGGTTTGTGTCCCAGTGGGCGAGGGAGGGACGGGGCCGGCAGAGGCGAGCGGCGTGGTGTGGTCGGGAAGGGTCCCGTTGCCTCTTGGCATGGTCCTTTGAGTGGGAATTGCTGGTCGAGGGAGCAGGGCGTCGAAAGCAGGTGTGCGACGGCTGTGGGGCCGGCGTGTGGCGGCGGAAGGCGCGCCCGGCGGGGTGCCTGGCGAGTTTGTCTGGAGGTGGTGCGGAGGAAGGCGAGAAGAGGCCTTGCGAGGCCGTGCGAGCCTGCAGGGCAGGGGAGGCAGAGCGGGGTGTGTGTGGGTGAGGGTGGGAGCAGGAGGTTGAGAGGAGGGGAGGGAGAAGGAGGGAGGTTGTTGCGCTGCGGGGCAGCGGAGTGAGAGGCCAGGGTTGAGCGTGTTTTGTGTGTGTGTGTGTGTGTGAGAGAGAGAGAGAGAGAGAGAGAGAGAGAGAGAGAGAGCGGTGGTGCAGAGGCAGGGTGAGGGTGAGCGTGAAGCGTGTTGGGGGGAAGGAGCTAGAATGAAGAAGGGGCAAAAAAGGAGGAGGTGCAGGTAGTAAGAGGTGAGATTGCAAAGTGGAGCGAGGAAAAAATGTGTAGCCCAGGCTGGCCTCGAACTCGTGATCCTCCTGCCTCTGCCTCCTTCAGCAAATCCTACCGGCGTGCGCCACCACTACCGGCAGGAACCACCCGCCGCCAACACGTCCTAGAAAGCCCGACTCGCTGTGACGCCACACGCACCGACACGCCCCCAACACAAACTCCCTCCGCGAGCACGGTCCCCGAAGCACAAACGCCCACACACGCACCCGCTCACACACCGCCCACACGCACCGCACACCGACACGCGCACACACAACACACGCCCGCAGCACCACCACCTGCTGCTCCTCCTTACCCTCCCAGCAACACACCACGCCTCCCGCGCTCCACCACCACGCTGCCCTGCACGCACCCACAGCCTACCAACACCTCCCGACCCAACTTGCCGACCCCCGACCCACGACCCCCGACGCCCCACGCCCCCCTGCCCTGCCCTCCCCTGCCCTGCACTGACCTGTGCAGCTCCGCCCGCCCGGGCACCCACGCCCGGCTTCACTCACCGCTTCGCCCGGGACTCTGCCGCGCGCCGGACCCCTGGCGGTCGCGCCGGGGACTCGCACTCTCCGCCCGCCGCCCGCAGCCCAGCGCTCCCAGGACCCACCGACCAGGCGCCTCTCCCTCCTCGCCGGTCTCTGTCTCTCTCTACTCGGCGCCCGCCCGCCGCTCTCCCTCGTCCTGCCCTGTCGCCGCCGCCCTCCGTGGACAACACACTTGCCAGACGACCTGCGGACACGGCTCCCAGGCGGCCGCCACTCTCCCAGCAGCCACACTGCTATGCAGGGCCAGCTTGGCCCTTCCTCGCTGGGGACTCACCTGAGGGACCCCCAAACACCCACCGCGGCCTCCCTCCCTCCCTCCGACTCCCAACCGCCCCTGGCCTTCTTCACCACCGGCCCTCCGCCCTCCGCCCTCCCGGAACTCAAGCCCTTCTCACACTCGGACACACACTTCTCCACACCTCCTCCACGGAGCCCGAGGCTCAGACCGAGCAGCTCGTCGGTCGCCGACCTGTGTAGGTTCCCTGGCCACCCGTGGCTGCGGGGTTCCCACGCGTCAGAGAGTGTCTGCATGGCCGCGTGGCTGCATGGCTGCGTGGCCGCGTGGCCGCGTTGCCGCGAGGCCTAATGGGTGCGGGGAGGTGGGTGTTCGGGGCTGGAGGAGTGGCACGCCCTGCACCCGGGAACCCCAGCCAGGGCCGCCCAGCCGCTCCAGCACCCTTCGGCGCCCTATGGAGGAAGACACCGCTCACACTTCCCCTACTCCCCACCCACAGCCCCTCCGGGAGGACCCTCGGCCGGTCCGGAGCCGGCTAGGCCCCCTGACCACACAAGACCCAAGGCCCCAAGCACAAATCCCAAAGGGATCCAACCCGTGTCTTCTTCACACAGGCAGGCACACCCGCAGCACCCGATTCCAGCCGAGGCATCCCTGCCATGGTGCCTTCCTTGGCTCTACACCTCTACTTCCGCTGACCCTCAACCACCAACTTGGACTGAGGACACCCTAGACCAGTTGGCATGACCATTTTGGCAAGAAGACAAAGCAGAAGGACAGAGGCAGTCAGGAGAAGGAAAAGGCAGAGAGAGAGAGACCCAGACAGAGATACCGGGACACACACAGCGAAAGAGAACGTGACAGAGAGAAAGAAACAGAGAGAAAGTTAGAGAGACAGAGAAAGAGAGAGACAGAGAGAGAAACACACACACACACACACACACACACACACACACACACACACACAGACAGACAGAAGACACACGATGAGAGTGCTTTTCCAAAGAGAGAAAGGGGGCATGGTAGGTGTCTTGTCTCACACCAGTAATCCACACACACAGGAGGCAGAAAACCAAACGGAACCGAACCGAAAGGAGCCATAGAGTGTGTAATCAGTGTGTACTTATGAGAGACGAAGAAAGGAGAATAAGGGGAGACGGGAGGCAGAGCTGATGGCTGGGGATCAGGAGATGTGGGAAGGCAGAATAGGAGTAGAGAGGAAAGGAGGAGGGGGGGGGGAAGAGAGAGAGAGGGAGAGGGAGAGGGAGAGGGAGAGAGAGAGAGTTCCCACACACCAGAGAGCAAGCACTGGCAAGAGGGGTTGGTCTCCTGCCCCTAGCACAGCTCTTCCCTCTTCTGCTGCTGCTCAGAGGAATCACTCTGCCTGAAAAGGGCCTTCTGCTCCTCTTTTCTTTCTTCCCCTTCTGCAACCCTCAGGCCCGCAGCCACAAGATGGGCTTGAGCGCAGGGCAGCCAGTGCCCAGAGCCCAGAGGCGGCACTTACCCTTGAACCCCCAGAGTCCGCACCCTCCCTCCGACCCCAGGGGACCGGATGCCATCCTAGCCAGGCCAGAAGGAAATCCCGTTGGATGCCACCCAGTAGCCGGCCAGCGCTCCGACTTCGGGAGTCTGACTGACCGCCGGGCAGATGGTGTCAGCTCCGGGTGGGAGGCGGGGAATGTTTCCTGATGGAAGAAAATAAACTCGGTACCCTGGGTAGCACGGACTTTAGGACGTGTTTGCGTGGAAACTCTACAAAGTGCATATGACCTCTTCTGTCAAGGTGGGTTCCACTGACAGAGAAACAGCGCTCAAGAGAAGGGTCTGGGAAGAACGGCTGAGAGAGACACTAAAGAAACACTGGGGAGTCGGGCGTGGCCCGGCCCCACAGATGGCACACAGGTCACGGTCACGCAGACTCTGCTCCATTGCTAACGTCCATGTGCCATATGCTCCCACCAGGAGAATCCATGCAGTCTGGGATAAACAGAATAGTCTGGGGCAGTCAAGTGTGCCCAGGCCCTTCCTTACAGATAGCGCAGGTCACCAGCAGGCTATGAAGCCGTCTCCAGCCTTCTGTGTGGGAAACAGGCATCCACCTCTTCCACTGAAGGGACCACCCTGTGTTGCACAAGTTTCCTTCTAGCTAAACAGACAACAATTGCTTGATACACTGTTGCCTGAGGGGCTGTTTAGGGCGTTTTGTATTGTCTGCAGTCTCTGGATTGGTTTTCCGAGGGGGTTGTTCAACTGCTAAGGATCCGAATATGCTATCAGTAGGACACCTGAGCAGTTCGGAAAGAATAAAAACACCTGAGCTGTGTGGCTCGGGGTTCCACTGTGGAGGAGGGCGCTTGCCATGACGGTGGCTCCCTCTGCACAGCTCTGGCAGGGATTCTACCTGTGAGGGTGCCTCCAGTCATCCTGGCTGAGCTCCCACAGCAGCCTACAGCTACAAATGGTGCCCAATGTGGGGCCCGAAGTCACGCTCATCCCAGGAAGAGACAAGGAAGAACCAGAAAGAAACGCCAGATCTGTAAGAGTCCGGTAAACTTCGCTCTAGGCTCAGGCCAGCTCCCACAGGACAGAGATAATATATATGCCAAAACTCATGAATAGAAGGCTCCTGAAGGAAGAGGTTAGAGAGAAAGCAAAGAAGCCTCCACGCTGAGGACAGGCCATGAATTTCATAAATAAATGAGGGGAAAGCTGCGAGGTGAGAGCCACAGTATGGAGGCCCTTAGAGATAAAGAATTCAGCTGGGACCAGGAAAAAGACAGCTACTGGCTGCTTTTCCTGATCCTGGAGCCCAGGCATGCTCCCTCCCGCTACTGGTAGTGTACCCTTTCACAAATTGGGTTTTCGGGTAGCTTTGTGTGTTTCTGTTTGTGCGTGTGTGCGTGTGCGTGTGCGTGTGCGTGTGCGTGTGCGTGTGCGTGTGCGTGTGTGTGTGTGTGTGTGTGCCCCCGCGTGCGCGCCCGCGCGTGCCCGCCTGAAGCTCAAGGTCTTGCGTTTGAGGCCGGTAAAGAAGGTTGCATGTTCCTCCATAGCGGTGGCAGAGGGAAAGGTCAAAACCTGGGGGCTTTCCGTCTCCGTGCTCTTCCCACTGCAGCTTAGATCCAAGGAGCCCCTTAGTTAAACTCACCGGTGATGTTGTGTGCGACTTTGTCTGTTAGTTTGTTGGTCTGTTGTTGTTGTTGCTGTTGTTTCTGTTTGTTTGTTTGTTCTTGCAAACACGACTAAAAGCGGTCGAGATGCTGGTGACGGCGATGAGAACCTCACCCCATGAAGGAACCCTTCCTGCAGAACAGACTCTATCTTAAAATCTGGTGGAGGCAGTGGCGGGGGTGGGGGAGGAGGGGCGCTGAGAATCTGTTTCCTCGGGGTCAGCGCACAGAAACTGTCTTCCAGAATCAGCTGAGTCTGTATCTCTTGCTGGCAGCCGAACTTGGTACTGTGTGTGAGTGTTACCCTGGTGGTGCTGATTTGGAAGGCAGGAAGGGGTCATGGAGAGCAACTGAACCCTGGCACTAGGAGAGGCCAGGAGAGGCCATTGGTAAAAGTGCAGCCTCACTAGTAGTTGAAGGGCCAGAAGGAAGGGGTCATGCAAAAATAAAAAAATAAAAAAATAAAGTAAATAAAATAAAAAAGTCGAGGCTTGGCACCATGGGAAGAGCCCAGGAGAGGCTATTGGTGAAGGTCCAGCCTCGGTGGCAGTTGGAGGCCCAGAAGGAAGAAGACCTGAAGACAATATGAGGCTTGGCACCACCACGAAGAGAGCTCAAGGAGAGGCTATTGGTGAAAGTGCAGCCCAGTTGCAGCAAGGGACACCAGCAGCCTTCTGAAGAGGCCAGTGCATCGGGAGGGACGACCACCAAGAAGAGCAGCAGCAGTGGAGTGAAGGCAGCCGGAACCTGGAGGACAGACTGTGACCCAAACCCTCGGGAGGAGCCCAGAAGATCCAGAGTGAATTCCAGATCACTGGACATTGATAACGGTTTTCTGCTGTCCAAAGACACGGTGAGAAGCTTGATAGATGTCTGGCATCATTTGGCCATGTGCATTCGAAGCCTCAGCCTTGGTCCTCTTGTCAATGTTCTGGCTGGTATACACCAGTGTTGAACTGTATTGTAGAGATAAAGCAGATATTTTTAATTAGCTTACACAGAAAAGGGGGAAGGGTTCTCGAAGTTTATTTTGAAGATACATTTGAAATAATTGTGTTTGTGCCCTGTTGGAAAAGGGGATGCATAGGTCTTGGCATTTTGTATTGTTTGCAGAGGATGGATTTTAGCGTGTGTGTGTGTGGGGGGGGGGGGTTGCCGTTTAATTGCTTATGATCTGCACATGGTATCAATAGAACACCTAAAGAGTTCTGAATCATCAATACACCTGAGCGCAGAGGCTCGGGCTTCCACTGTGAGTCTGGCGCTGGCCAGGATGGTGGTTCCATCTGCTGAGGTCTGGCAGGGCTTCATATGAAAATATGAAAATGCCTCCTGGTCACCCTTGCTGAACACAGGCACCGAGGGACTTTCCCCAAGCCTCTGGGACTGTCTGGACCCGGGAAGGCCGGGGCAGCCAGGGGCTGGCCTCCACCAACTGCCCTTCTGCTCACAGGCCTGCAGCCCAGAGTACACCTGTCCCTCTGTCCAGTTACTACCGCCACCACAGCTCCCTGACCTGCCTGCCCCCAGCAGGACAGCCCAGCTGAAGGTTAAGGGCTTGACAGGGAACCTCCTTGTCCCAATGGGGGAGGTAGCTGAGATGCCAAAAATACTTGCCCAAAGGAGGGAAACTAGCTGAGAGGCAGGAGGAGGAGCAGGAGGAGTAGGGAAGCAGCAGCAGCAGCCGCAGCCGCAGCCACAGCCTCCCCCAAAGAAAATGCCTCCGGTCCAAGAAAGGTGACACCAGCTGTCCCTGCTCCATGAAATACTCCAGCATCAGGAGAACAAAGTCATAGGGCAAAAGCAGGAGTCCTGGGTCAGAGGGTGTGTGGGAAAGGGCTGGGTCCTTGCTGGGTAAGCCTCACCCCCCACCTACACACCAAGCCTCCCACAGCCTGAATCCCTCAAGATAATGCAGCATTTGCAGGGACACCGACCAACCCAGAGGACCGCCGCTGGGCAAGACTAGTGCAGGGCACCAGACACAGGACCGGCTTCTCCGATGGATCAGCTCCTATCAGCACTTGTGGCAAGGGCTCCAGGTGACCAGCTGCACTGAAAATTCAACCAGGGATTTCAAAACCAACCTGCTTTGGTTTTCAAGGACACTAAGCAAGCAAACGGACAGACAGACAAACAGAAAAGCCTCGGAGCTCTTCTTTGTATTGAAAGATTACCAAACATTCTATATGACTATATATACGTGTGTGTGTGTGTGTGTGTGTGTGTGTGTGTGTGTGTGTGTGTGTCTGTGTGCGAGTGTTGATCCTCTCTGGATCCAGAGGTGGACTCAGGCTGTCTCGGGGTCGTGGTGTGGCCTTGTAAGCAGGATGGCTCCCTCTATGAGCTTCCCGTGGTTGGTGTGACAACCGTCCGATGCGATGCAGACAAGGCAGGGCCGGGGTCAGAGTACCCACCTGGCTGGTGGTAAGGCTGCAAAGGGAAATGTTCATTTGTTCCTTAGAAGTAAAGGAGGAGGAAGGCACGAGTAAGGCGAGCGTGTGCGATGGGAGGAAAGTTGTAGACCGCCTGGGCTGACAATGGAAGGGCAGATGAAGCCGCCTGGGCTGACAATGGAAGGGCAGATGAAGCTAAGGCAGAGGGCAGAGGGCAGAGGAAGGTTTGTGTCCCAGTGGGCGAGGGAGGGACAGGGCCGGCAGAGGCGAGCGGCGTGGTGTGGTCGGGAAGGGTCCCGTTGCCTCTTGGCATGGTCCTTTGAGTGGGAATTGCTGGTCGAGGGAGCAGGGCGTCGAAAGCAGGTGTGCGACGGCTGTGGGGCCGGCGTGTGGCGGCGGAAGGCGCGCCCGGCGGGGTGCCTGGCGAGTTTGTCTGGAGGTGGTGCGGAGGAAGGCGAGAAGAGGCCTTGCGAGGCCGTGCGAGCCTGCAGGGCAGGGGAGGCAGAGCGGGGTGTGTGTGGGTGAGGGTGGGAGCAGGAGGTTGAGAGGAGGGGAGGGAGAAGGAGGGAGGTTGTTGCGCTGCGGGGCAGCGGAGTGAGAGGCCAGGGTTGAGCGTGTGTTTGTGTGTGTGTGTGTGTGTGTGTGTGAGAGAGAGAGAGAGAGAGAGAGAGAGAGAGAGAGAGCGGTGGTGCAGAGGCAGGGTGAGGGTGAGCGTGAAGCGTGTTGGGGGGAAGGAGCTAGAATGAAGAAGGGGCAAAAAAGGAGGAGGTGCAGGTAGTAAGAGGTGAGATTGCAAAGTGGAGCGAGGAAAAAATGTGTAGCCCAGGCTGGCCTCGAACTCGTGATCCTCCTGCCTCTGCCTCCTTCAGCAAATCCTACCGGCGTGCGCCACCACTACCGGCAGGAACCACCCGCCGCCAACACGTCCTAGAAAGCCCGACTCGCTGTGACGCCACACGCACCGACACGCCCCCAACACAAACTCCCTCCGCGAGCACGGTCCCCGAAGCACAAACGCCCACACACGCACCCGCTCACACACCGCCCACACGCACCGCACACCGACACGCGCACACACAACACACGCCCGCAGCACCACCACCTGCTGCTCCTCCTTACCCTCCCAGCAACACACCACGCCTCCCGCGCTCCACCACCACGCTGCCCTGCACGCACCCACAGCCTACCAACACCTCCCGACCCAACTTGCCGACCCCCGACCCACGACCCCCGACGCCCCACGCCCCCCTGCCCTGCCCTCCCCTGCCCTGCACTGACCTGTGCAGCTCCGCCCGCCCGGGCACCCACGCCCGGCTTCACTCACCGCTTCGCCCGGGACTCTGCCGCGCGCCGGACCCCTGGCGGTCGCGCCGGGGACTCGCACTCTCCGCCCGCCGCCCGCAGCCCAGCGCTCCCAGGACCCACCGACCAGGCGCCTCTCCCTCCTCGCCGGTCTCTGTCTCTCTCTACTCGGCGCCCGCCCGCCGCTCTCCCTCGTCCTGCCCTGTCGCCGCCGCCCTCCGTGGACAACACACTTGCCAGACGACCTGCGGACACGGCTCCCAGGCGGCCGCCACTCTCCCAGCAGCCACACTGCTATGCAGGGCCAGCTTGGCCCTTCCTCGCTGGGGACTCACCTGAGGGACCCCCAAACACCCACCGCGGCCTCCCTCCCTCCCTCCGACTCCCAACCGCCCCTGGCCTTCTTCACCACCGGCCCTCCGCCCTCCGCCCTCCCGGAACTCAAGCCCTTCTCACACTCGGACACACACTTCTCCACACCTCCTCCACGGAGCCCGAGGCTCAGACCGAGCAGCTCGTCGGTCGCCGACCTGTGTAGGTTCCCTGGCCACCCGTGGCTGCGGGGTTCCCACGCGTCAGAGAGTGTCTGCATGGCCGCGTGGCTGCATGGCTGCGTGGCCGCGTGGCCGCGTTGCCGCGAGGCCTAATGGGTGCGGGGAGGTGGGTGTTCGGGGCTGGAGGAGTGGCACGCCCTGCACCCGGGAACCCCAGCCAGGGCCGCCCAGCCGCTCCAGCACCCTTCGGCGCCCTATGGAGGAAGACACCGCTCACACTTCCCCTACTCCCCACCCACAGCCCCTCCGGGAGGACCCTCGGCCGGTCCGGAGCCGGCTAGGCCCCCTGACCACACAAGACCCAAGGCCCCAAGCACAAATCCCAAAGGGATCCAACCCGTGTCTTCTTCACACAGGCAGGCACACCCGCAGCACCCGATTCCAGCCGAGGCATCCCTGCCATGGTGCCTTCCTTGGCTCTACACCTCTACTTCCGCTGACCCTCAACCACCAACTTGGACTGAGGACACCCTAGACCAGTTGGCATGACCATTTTGGCAAGAAGACAAAGCAGAAGGACAGAGGCAGTCAGGAGAAGGAAAAGGCAGAGAGAGAGAGACCCAGACAGAGATACCGGGACACACACAGCGAAAGAGAACGTGACAGAGAGAAAGAAACAGAGAGAAAGTTAGAGAGACAGAGAAAGAGAGAGACAGAGAGAGAAACACACACACACACACACACACACACACACACACACACACACACAGACAGACAGAAGACACACGATGAGAGTGCTTTTCCAAAGAGAGAAAGGGGGCATGGTAGGTGTCTTGTCTCACACCAGTAATCCACACACACAGGAGGCAGAAAACCAAACGGAACCGAACCGAAAGGAGCCATAGAGTGTGTAATCAGTGTGTACTTATGAGAGACGAAGAAAGGAGAATAAGGGGAGACGGGAGGCAGAGCTGATGGCTGGGGATCAGGAGATGTGGGAAGGCAGAATAGGAGTAGAGAGGAAAGGAGGAGGGGGGGGAAGAGAGAGAGAGAGAGGGAGAGGGAGAGGGAGAGGGAGAGAGAGAGAGTTCCCACACACCAGAGAGCAAGCACTGGCAAGAGGGGTTGGTCTCCTGCCCCTAGCACAGCTCTTCCCTCTTCTGCTGCTGCTCAGAGGAATCACTCTGCCTGAAAAGGGCCTTCTGCTCCTCTTTTCTTTCTTCCCCTTCTGCAACCCTCAGGCCCGCAGCCACAAGATGGGCTTGAGCGCAGGGCAGCCAGTGCCCAGAGCCCAGAGGCGGCACTTACCCTTGAACCCCCAGAGTCCGCACCCTCCCTCCGACCCCAGGGGACCGGATGCCATCCTAGCCAGGCCAGAAGGAAATCCCGTTGGATGCCACCCAGTAGCCGGCCAGCGCTCCGACTTCGGGAGTCTGACTGACCGCCGGGCAGATGGTGTCAGCTCCGGGTGGGAGGCGGGGAATGTTTCCTGATGGAAGAAAATAAACTCGGTACCCTGGGTAGCACGGACTTTAGGACGTGTTTGCGTGGAAACTCTACAAAGTGCATATGACCTCTTCTGTCAAGGTGGGTTCCACTGACAGAGAAACAGCGCTCAAGAGAAGGGTCTGGGAAGAACGGCTGAGAGAGACACTAAAGAAACACTGGGGAGTCGGGCGTGGCCCGGCCCCACAGATGGCACACAGGTCACGGTCACGCAGACTCTGCTCCATTGCTAACGTCCATGTGCCATATGCTCCCACCAGGAGAATCCATGCAGTCTGGGATAAACAGAATAGTCTGGGGCAGTCAAGTGTGCCCAGGCCCTTCCTTACAGATAGCGCAGGTCACCAGCAGGCTATGAAGCCGTCTCCAGCCTTCTGTGTGGGAAACAGGCATCCACCTCTTCCACTGAAGGGACCACCCTGTGTTGCACAAGTTTCCTTCTAGCTAAACAGACAACAATTGCTTGATACACTGTTGCCTGAGGGGCTGTTTAGGGCGTTTTGTATTGTCTGCAGTCTCTGGATTGGTTTTTCCGAGGGGGTTGTTCAACTGCTAAGGATCCGAATATGCTATCAGTAGGACACCTGAGCAGTTCGGAAAGAATAAAAACACCTGAGCTGTGTGGCTCGGGGTTCCACTGTGGAGGAGGGCGCTTGCCATGACGGTGGCTCCCTCTGCACAGCTCTGGCAGGGATTCTACCTGTGAGGGTGCCTCCAGTCATCCTGGCTGAGCTCCCACAGCAGCCTACAGCTACAAATGGTGCCCAATGTGGGGCCCGAAGTCACGCTCATCCCAGGAAGAGACAAGGAAGAACCAGAAAGAAACGCCAGATCTGTAAGAGTCCGGTAAACTTCGCTCTAGGCTCAGGCCAGCTCCCACAGGACAGAGATAATATATATGCCAAAACTCATGAATAGAAGGCTCCTGAAGGAAGAGGTTAGAGAGAAAGCAAAGAAGCCTCCACGCTGAGGACAGGCCATGAATTTCATAAATAAATGAGGGGAAAGCTGCGAGGTGAGAGCCACAGTATGGAGGCCCTTAGAGATAAAGAATTCAGCTGGGACCAGGAAAAAGACAGCTACTGGCTGCTTTTCCTGATCCTGGAGCCCAGGCATGCTCCCTCCCGCTACTGGTAGTGTACCCTTTCACAAATTGGGTTTTCGGGTAGCTTTGTGTGTTTCTGTTTGTGCGTGTGCGTGTGCGTGTGCGTGTGCGTGTGCGTGTGCGTGTGCGTGTGTGTGTGTGTGTGTGTGCCCCCGCGTGCGCGCCCGCGCGTGCCCGCCTGAAGCTCAAGGTCTTGCGTTTGAGGCCGGTAAAGAAGGTTGCATGTTCCTCCATAGCGGTGGCAGAGGGAAAGGTCAAAACCTGGGGGCTTTCCGTCTCCGTGCTCTTCCCACTGCAGCTTAGATCCAAGGAGCCCCTTAGTTAAACTCACCGGTGATGTTGTGTGCGACTTTGTCTGTTAGTTTGTTGGTCTGTTGTTGTTGTTGCTGTTGTTTCTGTTTGTTTGTTTGTTCTTGCAAACACGACTAAAAGCGGTCGAGATGCTGGTGACGGCGATGAGAACCTCACCCCATGAAGGAACCCTTCCTGCAGAACAGACTCTATCTTAAAATCTGGTGGAGGCAGTGGCGGGGGTGGGGGAGGAGGGGCGCTGAGAATCTGTTTCCTCGGGGTCAGCGCACAGAAACTGTCTTCCAGAATCAGCTGAGTCTGTATCTCTTGCTGGCAGCCGAACTTGGTACTGTGTGTGAGTGTTACCCTGGTGGTGCTGATTTGGAAGGCAGGAAGGGGTCATGGAGAGCAACTGAACCCTGGCACTAGGAGAGGCCAGGAGAGGCCATTGGTAAAAGTGCAGCCTCACTAGTAGTTGAAGGGCCAGAAGGAAGGGGTCATGCAAAAATAAAAAAATAAAAAAATAAAGTAAATAAAATAAAAAAGTCGAGGCTTGGCACCATGGGAAGAGCCCAGGAGAGGCTATTGGTGAAGGTCCAGCCTCGGTGGCAGTTGGAGGCCCAGAAGGAAGAAGACCTGAAGACAATATGAGGCTTGGCACCACCACGAAGAGAGCTCAAGGAGAGGCTATTGGTGAAAGTGCAGCCCAGTTGCAGCAAGGGACACCAGCAGCCTTCTGAAGAGGCCAGTGCATCGGGAGGGACGACCACCAAGAAGAGCAGCAGCAGTGGAGTGAAGGCAGCCGGAACCTGGAGGACAGACTGTGACCCAAACCCTCGGGAGGAGCCCAGAAGATCCAGAGTGAATTCCAGATCACTGGACATTGATAACGGTTTTCTGCTGTCCAAAGACACGGTGAGAAGCTTGATAGATGTCTGGCATCATTTGGCCATGTGCATTCGAAGCCTCAGCCTTGGTCCTCTTGTCAATGTTCTGGCTGGTATACACCAGTGTTGAACTGTATTGTAGAGATAAAGCAGATATTTTTAATTAGCTTACACAGAAAAGGGGGAAGGGTTCTCGAAGTTTATTTTGAAGATACATTTGAAATAATTGTGTTTGTGCCCTGTTGGAAAAGGGGATGCATAGGTCTTGGCATTTTGTATTGTTTGCAGAGGATGGATTTTAGCGTGTGTGTGTGTGGGGGGGGGGGGTTGCCGTTTAATTGCTTATGATCTGCACATGGTATCAATAGAACACCTAAAGAGTTCTGAATCATCAATACACCTGAGCGCAGAGGCTCGGGCTTCCACTGTGAGTCTGGCGCTGGCCAGGATGGTGGTTCCATCTGCTGAGGTCTGGCAGGGCTTCATATGAAAATATGAAAATGCCTCCTGGTCACCCTTGCTGAACACAGGCACCGAGGGACTTTCCCCAAGCCTCTGGGACTGTCTGGACCCGGGAAGGCCGGGGCAGCCAGGGGCTGGCCTCCACCAACTGCCCTTCTGCTCACAGGCCTGCAGCCCAGAGTACACCTGTCCCTCTGTCCAGTTACTACCGCCACCACAGCTCCCTGACCTGCCTGCCCCCAGCAGGACAGCCCAGCTGAAGGTTAAGGGCTTGACAGGGAACCTCCTTGTCCCAATGGGGGAGGTAGCTGAGATGCCAAAAATACTTGCCCAAAGGAGGGAAACTAGCTGAGAGGCAGGAGGAGGAGCAGGAGGAGTAGGGAAGCAGCAGCAGCAGCCGCAGCCGCAGCCACAGCCTCCCCCAAAGAAAATGCCTCCGGTCCAAGAAAGGTGACACCAGCTGTCCCTGCTCCATGAAATACTCCAGCATCAGGAGAACAAAGTCATAGGGCAAAAGCAGGAGTCCTGGGTCAGAGGGTGTGTGGGAAAGGGCTGGGTCCTTGCTGGGTAAGCCTCACCCCCCACCTACACACCAAGCCTCCCACAGCCTGAATCCCTCAAGATAATGCAGCATTTGCAGGGACACCGACCAACCCAGAGGACCGCCGCTGGGCAAGACTAGTGCAGGGCACCAGACACAGGACCGGCTTCTCCGATGGATCAGCTCCTATCAGCACTTGTGGCAAGGGCTCCAGGTGACCAGCTGCACTGAAAATTCAACCAGGGATTTCAAAACCAACCTGCTTTGGTTTTCAAGGACACTAAGCAAGCAAACGGACAGACAGACAAACAGAAAAGCCTCGGAGCTCTTCTTTGTATTGAAAGATTACCAAACATTCTATATGACTATATATACGTGTGTGTGTGTGTGTGTGTGTGTGTGTGTGTGTGTGTGTGTGTCTGTGTGCGAGTGTTGATCCTCTCTGGATCCAGAGGTGGACTCAGGCTGTCTCGGGGTCGTGGTGTGGCCTTGTAAGCAGGATGGCTCCCTCTATGAGCTTCCCGTGGTTGGTGTGACAACCGTCCGATGCGATGCAGACAAGGCAGGGCCGGGGTCAGAGTACCCACCTGGCTGGTGGTAAGGCTGCAAAGGGAAATGTTCATTTGTTCCTTAGAAGTAAAGGAGGAGGAAGGCACGAGTAAGGCGAGCGTGTGCGATGGGAGGAAAGTTGTAGACCGCCTGGGCTGACAATGGAAGGGCAGATGAAGCCGCCTGGGCTGACAATGGAAGGGCAGATGAAGCTAAGGCAGAGGGCAGAGGGCAGAGGAAGGTTTGTGTCCCAGTGGGCGAGGGAGGGACAGGGCCGGCAGAGGCGAGCGGCGTGGTGTGGTCGGGAAGGGTCCCGTTGCCTCTTGGCATGGTCCTTTGAGTGGGAATTGCTGGTCGAGGGAGCAGGGCGTCGAAAGCAGGTGTGCGACGGCTGTGGGGCCGGCGTGTGGCGGCGGAAGGCGCGCCCGGCGGGGTGCCTGGCGAGTTTGTCTGGAGGTGGTGCGGAGGAAGGCGAGAAGAGGCCTTGCGAGGCCGTGCGAGCCTGCAGGGCAGGGGAGGCAGAGCGGGGTGTGTGTGGGTGAGGGTGGGAGCAGGAGGTTGAGAGGAGGGGAGGGAGAAGGAGGGAGGTTGTTGCGCTGCGGGGCAGCGGAGTGAGAGGCCAGGGTTGAGCGTGTGTTTGTGTGTGTGTGTGTGTGTGAGAGAGAGAGAGAGAGAGAGAGATGAGAGAGAGAGAGAGCGGTGGTGCAGAGGCAGGGTGAGGGTGAGCGTGAAGCGTGTTGGGGGGAAGGAGCTAGAATGAAGAAGGGGCAAAAAAGGAGGAGGTGCAGGTAGTAAGAGGTGAGATTGCAAAGTGGAGCGAGGAAAAAATGTGTAGCCCAGGCTGGCCTCGAACTCGTGATCCTCCTGCCTCTGCCTCCTTCAGCAAATCCTACCGGCGTGCGCCACCACTACCGGCAGGAACCACCCGCCGCCAACACGTCCTAGAAAGCCCGACTCGCTGTGACGCCACACGCACCGACACGCCCCCAACACAAACTCCCTCCGCGAGCACGGTCCCCGAAGCACAAACGCCCACACACGCACCCGCTCACACACCGCCCACACGCACCGCACACCGACACGCGCACACACAACACACGCCCGCAGCACCACCACCTGCTGCTCCTCCTTACCCTCCCAGCAACACACCACGCCTCCCGCGCTCCACCACCACGCTGCCCTGCACGCACCCACAGCCTACCAACACCTCCCGACCCAACTTGCCGACCCCCGACCCACGACCCCCGACGCCCCACGCCCCCCTGCCCTGCCCTCCCCTGCCCTGCACTGACCTGTGCAGCTCCGCCCGCCCGGGCACCCACGCCCGGCTTCACTCACCGCTTCGCCCGGGACTCTGCCGCGCGCCGGACCCCTGGCGGTCGCGCCGGGGACTCGCACTCTCCGCCCGCCGCCCGCAGCCCAGCGCTCCCAGGACCCACCGACCAGGCGCCTCTCCCTCCTCGCCGGTCTCTGTCTCTCTCTACTCGGCGCCCGCCCGCCGCTCTCCCTCGTCCTGCCCTGTCGCCGCCGCCCTCCGTGGACAACACACTTGCCAGACGACCTGCGGACACGGCTCCCAGGCGGCCGCCACTCTCCCAGCAGCCACACTGCTATGCAGGGCCAGCTTGGCCCTTCCTCGCTGGGGACTCACCTGAGGGACCCCCAAACACCCACCGCGGCCTCCCTCCCTCCCTCCGACTCCCAACCGCCCCTGGCCTTCTTCACCACCGGCCCTCCGCCCTCCGCCCTCCCGGAACTCAAGCCCTTCTCACACTCGGACACACACTTCTCCACACCTCCTCCACGGAGCCCGAGGCTCAGACCGAGCAGCTCGTCGGTCGCCGACCTGTGTAGGTTCCCTGGCCACCCGTGGCTGCGGGGTTCCCACGCGTCAGAGAGTGTCTGCATGGCCGCGTGGCTGTGGCTGCGTGGCCGCGTGGCCGCGTTGCCGCGAGGCCTAATGGGTGCGGGGAGGTGGGTGTTCGGGGCTGGAGGAGTGGCACGCCCTGCACCCGGGAACCCCAGCCAGGGCCGCCCAGCCGCTCCAGCACCCTTCGGCGCCCTATGGAGGAAGACACCGCTCACACTTCCCCTACTCCCCACCCACAGCCCCTCCGGGAGGACCCTCGGCCGGTCCGGAGCCGGCTAGGCCCCCTGACCACACAAGACCCAAGGCCCCAAGCACAAATCCCAAAGGGATCCAACCCGTGTCTTCTTCACACAGGCAGGCACACCCGCAGCACCCGATTCCAGCCGAGGCATCCCTGCCATGGTGCCTTCCTTGGCTCTACACCTCTACTTCCGCTGACCCTCAACCACCAACTTGGACTGAGGACACCCTAGACCAGTTGGCATGACCATTTTGGCAAGAAGACAAAGCAGAAGGACAGAGGCAGTCAGGAGAAGGAAAAGGCAGAGAGAGAGAGACCCAGACAGAGATACCGGGACACACACAGCGAAAGAGAACGTGACAGAGAGAAAGAAACAGAGAGAAAGTTAGAGAGACAGAGAAAGAGAGAGACAGAGAGAGAAACACACACACACACACACACACACACACACACACACACACACACAGACAGACAGAAGACACACGATGAGAGTGCTTTTCCAAAGAGAGAAAGGGGGCATGGTAGGTGTCTTGTCTCACACCAGTAATCCACACACACAGGAGGCAGAAAACCAAACGGAACCGAACCGAAAGGAGCCATAGAGTGTGTAATCAGTGTGTACTTATGAGAGACGAAGAAAGGAGAATAAGGGGAGACGGGAGGCAGAGCTGATGGCTGGGGATCAGGAGATGTGGGAAGGCAGAATAGGAGTAGAGAGGAAAGGAGGGGGGGGGGAAGAGAGAGAGAGGGAGAGGGAGAGGGAGAGGGAGAGAGAGAGAGAGAGTTCCCACACACCAGAGAGCAAGCACTGGCAAGAGGGGTTGGTCTCCTGCCCCTAGCACAGCTCTTCCCTCTTCTGCTGCTGCTCAGAGGAATCACTCTGCCTGAAAAGGGCCTTCTGCTCCTCTTTTCTTTCTTCCCCTTCTGCAACCCTCAGGCCCGCAGCCACAAGATGGGCTTGAGCGCAGGGCAGCCAGTGCCCAGAGCCCAGAGGCGGCACTTACCCTTGAACCCCCAGAGTCCGCACCCTCCCTCCGACCCCAGGGGACCGGATGCCATCCTAGCCAGGCCAGAAGGAAATCCCGTTGGATGCCACCCAGTAGCCGGCCAGCGCTCCGACTTCGGGAGTCTGACTGACCGCCGGGCAGATGGTGTCAGCTCCGGGTGGGAGGCGGGGAATGTTTCCTGATGGAAGAAAATAAACTCGGTACCCTGGGTAGCACGGACTTTAGGACGTGTTTGCGTGGAAACTCTACAAAGTGCATATGACCTCTTCTGTCAAGGTGGGTTCCACTGACAGAGAAACAGCGCTCAAGAGAAGGGTCTGGGAAGAACGGCTGAGAGAGACACTAAAGAAACACTGGGGAGTCGGGCGTGGCCCGGCCCCACAGATGGCACACAGGTCACGGTCACGCAGACTCTGCTCCATTGCTAACGTCCATGTGCCATATGCTCCCACCAGGAGAATCCATGCAGTCTGGGATAAACAGAATAGTCTGGGGCAGTCAAGTGTGCCCAGGCCCTTCCTTACAGATAGCGCAGGTCACCAGCAGGCTATGAAGCCGTCTCCAGCCTTCTGTGTGGGAAACAGGCATCCACCTCTTCCACTGAAGGGACCACCCTGTGTTGCACAAGTTTCCTTCTAGCTAAACAGACAACAATTGCTTGATACACTGTTGCCTGAGGGGCTGTTTAGGGCGTTTTGTATTGTCTGCAGTCTCTGGATTGGTTTTCCGAGGGGGTTGTTCAACTGCTAAGGATCCGAATATGCTATCAGTAGGACACCTGAGCAGTTCGGAAAGAATAAAAACACCTGAGCTGTGTGGCTCGGGGTTCCACTGTGGAGGAGGGCGCTTGCCATGACGGTGGCTCCCTCTGCACAGCTCTGGCAGGGATTCTACCTGTGAGGGTGCCTCCAGTCATCCTGGCTGAGCTCCCACAGCAGCCTACAGCTACAAATGGTGCCCAATGTGGGGCCCGAAGTCACGCTCATCCCAGGAAGAGACAAGGAAGAACCAGAAAGAAACGCCAGATCTGTAAGAGTCCGGTAAACTTCGCTCTAGGCTCAGGCCAGCTCCCACAGGACAGAGATAATATATATGCCAAAACTCATGAATAGAAGGCTCCTGAAGGAAGAGGTTAGAGAGAAAGCAAAGAAGCCTCCACGCTGAGGACAGGCCATGAATTTCATAAATAAATGAGGGGAAAGCTGCGAGGTGAGAGCCACAGTATGGAGGCCCTTAGAGATAAAGAATTCAGCTGGGACCAGGAAAAAGACAGCTACTGGCTGCTTTTCCTGATCCTGGAGCCCAGGCATGCTCCCTCCCGCTACTGGTAGTGTACCCTTTCACAAATTGGGTTTTCGGGTAGCTTTGTGTGTTTCTGTTTGTGCGTGTGCGTGTGCTGTGCGTGTGCGTGTGCGTGTGCGTGTGCGTGTGTGTGTGTGTGTGTGTGTGTGCCCCCGCGTGCGCGCCCGCGCGTGCCCGCCTGAAGCTCAAGGTCTTGCGTTTGAGGCCGGTAAAGAAGGTTGCATGTTCCTCCATAGCGGTGGCAGAGGGAAAGGTCAAAACCTGGGGGCTTTCCGTCTCCGTGCTCTTCCCACTGCAGCTTAGATCCAAGGAGCCCCTTAGTTAAACTCACCGGTGATGTTGTGTGCGACTTTGTCTGTTAGTTTGTTGGTCTGTTGTTGTTGTTGCTGTTGTTTCTGTTTGTTTGTTTGTTCTTGCAAACACGACTAAAAGCGGTCGAGATGCTGGTGACGGCGATGAGAACCTCACCCCATGAAGGAACCCTTCCTGCAGAACAGACTCTATCTTAAAATCTGGTGGAGGCAGTGGCGGGGGTGGGGGAGGAGGGGCGCTGAGAATCTGTTTCCTCGGGGTCAGCGCACAGAAACTGTCTTCCAGAATCAGCTGAGTCTGTATCTCTTGCTGGCAGCCGAACTTGGTACTGTGTGTGAGTGTTACCCTGGTGGTGCTGATTTGGAAGGCAGGAAGGGGTCATGGAGAGCAACTGAACCCTGGCACTAGGAGAGGCCAGGAGAGGCCATTGGTAAAAGTGCAGCCTCACTAGTAGTTGAAGGGCCAGAAGGAAGGGGTCATGCAAAAATAAAAAAATAAAAAAATAAAGTAAATAAAATAAAAAAGTCGAGGCTTGGCACCATGGGAAGAGCCCAGGAGAGGCTATTGGTGAAGGTCCAGCCTCGGTGGCAGTTGGAGGCCCAGAAGGAAGAAGACCTGAAGACAATATGAGGCTTGGCACCACCACGAAGAGAGCTCAAGGAGAGGCTATTGGTGAAAGTGCAGCCCAGTTGCAGCAAGGGACACCAGCAGCCTTCTGAAGAGGCCAGTGCATCGGGAGGGACGACCACCAAGAAGAGCAGCAGCAGTGGAGTGAAGGCAGCCAGAACCTGGAGGACAGACTGTGACCCAAACCCTCGGGAGGAGCCCAGAAGATCCAGAGTGAATTCCAGATCACTGGACATTGATAACGGTTTTCTGCTGTCCAAAGACACGGTGAGAAGCTTGATAGATGTCTGGCATCATTTGGCCATGTGCATTCGAAGCCTCAGCCTTGGTCCTCTTGTCAATGTTCTGGCTGGTATACACCAGTGTTGAACTGTATTGTAGAGATAAAGCAGATATTTTTAATTAGCTTACACAGAAAAGGGGGAAGGGTTCTCGAAGTTTATTTTGAAGATACATTTGAAATAATTGTGTTTGTGCCCTGTTGGAAAAGGGGATGCATAGGTCTTGGCATTTTGTATTGTTTGCAGAGGATGGATTTTAGCGTGTGTGTGTGTGGGGGGGGGGGTTGCCGTTTAATTGCTTATGATCTGCACATGGTATCAATAGAACACCTAAAGAGTTCTGAATCATCAATACACCTGAGCGCAGAGGCTCGGGCTTCCACTGTGAGTCTGGCGCTGGCCAGGATGGTGGTTCCATCTGCTGAGGTCTGGCAGGGCTTCATATGAAAATATGAAAATGCCTCCTGGTCACCCTTGCTGAACACAGGCACCGAGGGACTTTCCCCAAGCCTCTGGGACTGTCTGGACCCGGGAAGGCCGGGGCAGCCAGGGGCTGGCCTCCACCAACTGCCCTTCTGCTCACAGGCCTGCAGCCCAGAGTACACCTGTCCCTCTGTCCAGTTACTACCGCCACCACAGCTCCCTGACCTGCCTGCCCCCAGCAGGACAGCCCAGCTGAAGGTTAAGGGCTTGACAGGGAACCTCCTTGTCCCAATGGGGGAGGTAGCTGAGATGCCAAAAATACTTGCCCAAAGGAGGGAAACTAGCTGAGAGGCAGGAGGAGGAGCAGGAGGAGTAGGGAAGCAGCAGCAGCAGCCGCAGCCGCAGCCACAGCCTCCCCCAAAGAAAATGCCTCCGGTCCAAGAAAGGTGACACCAGCTGTCCCTGCTCCATGAAATACTCCAGCATCAGGAGAACAAAGTCATAGGGCAAAAGCAGGAGTCCTGGGTCAGAGGGTGTGTGGGAAAGGGCTGGGTCCTTGCTGGGTAAGCCTCACCCCCCACCTACACACCAAGCCTCCCACAGCCTGAATCCCTCAAGATAATGCAGCATTTGCAGGGACACCGACCAACCCAGAGGACCGCCGCTGGGCAAGACTAGTGCAGGGCACCAGACACAGGACCGGCTTCTCCGATGGATCAGCTCCTATCAGCACTTGTGGCAAGGGCTCCAGGTGACCAGCTGCACTGAAAATTCAACCAGGGATTTCAAAACCAACCTGCTTTGGTTTTCAAGGACACTAAGCAAGCAAACGGACAGACAGACAAACAGAAAAGCCTCGGAGCTCTTCTTTGTATTGAAAGATTACCAAACATTCTATATGACTATATATACGTGTGTGTGTGTGTGTGTGTGTGTGTGTGTGTGTGTGTGTGTCTGTGTGCGAGTGTTGATCCTCTCTGGATCCAGAGGTGGACTCAGGCTGTCTCGGGGTCGTGGTGTGGCCTTGTAAGCAGGATGGCTCCCTCTATGAGCTTCCCGTGGTTGGTGTGACAACCGTCCGATGCGATGCAGACAAGGCAGGGCCGGGGTCAGAGTACCCACCTGGCTGGTGGTAAGGCTGCAAAGGGAAATGTTCATTTGTTCCTTAGAAGTAAAGGAGGAGGAAGGCACGAGTAAGGCGAGCGTGTGCGATGGGAGGAAAGTTGTAGACCGCCTGGGCTGACAATGGAAGGGCAGATGAAGCCGCCTGGGCTGACAATGGAAGGGCAGATGAAGCTAAGGCAGAGGGCAGAGGGCAGAGGAAGGTTTGTGTCCCAGTGGGCGAGGGAGGGACGGGGCCGGCAGAGGCGAGCGGCGTGGTGTGGTCGGGAAGGGTCCCGTTGCCTCTTGGCATGGTCCTTTGAGTGGGAATTGCTGGTCGAGGGAGCAGGGCGTCGAAAGCAGGTGTGCGACGGCTGTGGGGCCGGCGTGTGGCGGCGGAAGGCGCGTCCGGCGGGGTGCCTGGCGAGTTTGTCTGGAGGTGGTGCGGAGGAAGGCGAGAAGAGGCCTTGCGAGGCCGTGCGAGCCTGCAGGGCAGGGGAGGCAGAGCGGGGTGTGTGTGGGTGAGGGTGGGAGCAGGAGGTTGAGAGGAGGGGAGGGAGAAGGAGGGAGGTTGTTGCGCTGCGGGGCAGCGGAGTGAGAGGCCAGGGTTGAGCGTGTGTTGTGTGTGTGTGTGTGTGTGTGTGTGAGAGAGAGAGAGAGAGAGAGAGAGAGAGAGAGAGCGGTGGTGCAGAGGCAGGGTGAGGGTGAGCGTGAAGCGTGTTGGGGGGAAGGAGCTAGAATGAAGAAGGGGCAAAAAAGGAGGAGGTGCAGGTAGTAAGAGGTGAGATTGCAAAGTGGAGCGAGGAAAAAATGTGTAGCCCAGGCTGGCCTCGAACTCGTGATCCTCCTGCCTCTGCCTCCTTCAGCAAATCCTACCGGCGTGCGCCACCACTACCGGCAGGAACCACCCGCCGCCAACACGTCCTAGAAAGCCCGACTCGCTGTGACGCCACACGCACCGACACGCCCCCAACACAAACTCCCTCCGCGAGCACGGTCCCCGAAGCACAAACGCCCACACACGCACCCGCTCACACACCGCCCACACGCACCGCACACCGACACGCGCACACACAACACACGCCCGCAGCACCACCACCTGCTGCTCCTCCTTACCCTCCCAGCAACACACCACGCCTCCCGCGCTCCACCACCACGCTGCCCTGCACGCACCCACAGCCTACCAACACCTCCCGACCCAACTTGCCGACCCCCGACCCACGACCCCCGACGCCCCACGCCCCCCTGCCCTGCCCTCCCCTGCCCTGCACTGACCTGTGCAGCTCCGCCCGCCCGGGCACCCACGCCCGGCTTCACTCACCGCTTCGCCCGGGACTCTGCCGCGCGCCGGACCCCTGGCGGTCGCGCCGGGGACTCGCACTCTCCGCCCGCCGCCCGCAGCCCAGCGCTCCCAGGACCCACCGACCAGGCGCCTCTCCCTCCTCGCCGGTCTCTGTCTCTCTCTACTCGGCGCCCGCCCGCCGCTCTCCCTCGTCCTGCCCTGTCGCCGCCGCCCTCCGTGGACAACACACTTGCCAGACGACCTGCGGACACGGCTCCCAGGCGGCCGCCACTCTCCCAGCAGCCACACTGCTATGCAGGGCCAGCTTGGCCCTTCCTCGCTGGGGACTCACCTGAGGGACCCCCAAACACCCACCGCGGCCTCCCTCCCTCCCTCCGACTCCCAACCGCCCCTGGCCTTCTTCACCACCGGCCCTCCGCCCTCCCGGAACTCAAGCCCTTCTCACACTCGGACACACACTTCTCCACACCTCCTCCACGGAGCCCGAGGCTCAGACCGAGCAGCTCGTCGGTCGCCGACCTGTGTAGGTTCCCTGGCCACCCGTGGCTGCGGGGTTCCCACGCGTCAGAGAGTGTCTGCATGGCCGCGTGGTGCGTGGCCGCGTGGCCGCGTTGCCGCGAGGCCTAATGGGTGCGGGGAGGTGGGTGTTCGGGGCTGGAGGAGTGGCACGCCCTGCACCCGGGAACCCCAGCCAGGGCCGCCCAGCCGCTCCAGCACCCTTCGGCGCCCTATGGAGGAAGACACCGCTCACACTTCCCCTACTCCCCACCCACAGCCCCTCCGGGAGGACCCTCGGCCGGTCCGGAGCCGGCTAGGCCCCCTGACCACACAAGACCCAAGGCCCCAAGCACAAATCCCAAAGGGATCCAACCCGTGTCTTCTTCACACAGGCAGGCACACCCGCAGCACCCGATTCCAGCCGAGGCATCCCTGCCATGGTGCCTTCCTTGGCTCTACACCTCTACTTCCGCTGACCCTCAACCACCAACTTGGACTGAGGACACCCTAGACCAGTTGGCATGACCATTTTGGCAAGAAGACAAAGCAGAAGGACAGAGGCAGTCAGGAGAAGGAAAAGGCAGAGAGAGAGAGACCCAGACAGAGATACCGGGACACACACAGCGAAAGAGAACGTGACAGAGAGAAAGAAACAGAGAGAAAGTTAGAGAGACAGAGAAAGAGAGAGACAGAGAGAGAAACACACACACACACACACACACACACACACACACACACACACACAGACAGACAGAAGACACACGATGAGAGTGCTTTTCCAAAGAGAGAAAGGGGGCATGGTAGGTGTCTTGTCTCACACCAGTAATCCACACACACAGGAGGCAGAAAACCAAACGGAACCGAACCGAAAGGAGCCATAGAGTGTGTAATCAGTGTGTACTTATGAGAGACGAAGAAAGGAGAATAAGGGGAGACGGGAGGCAGAGCTGATGGCTGGGGATCAGGAGATGTGGGAAGGCAGAATAGGAGTAGAGAGGAAAGGAGGGGGGGGGGGAGGGAGAGAGAGAGAGAGGGAGAGGGAGAGGGGAGAGGGAGAGAGAGAGAGTTCCCACACACCAGAGAGCAAGCACTGGCAAGAGGGGTTGGTCTCCTGCCCCTAGCACAGCTCTTCCCTCTTCTGCTGCTGCTCAGAGGAATCACTCTGCCTGAAAAGGGCCTTCTGCTCCTCTTTTCTTTCTTCCCCTTCTGCAACCCTCAGGCCCGCAGCCACAAGATGGGCTTGAGCGCAGGGCAGCCAGTGCCCAGAGCCCAGAGGCGGCACTTACCCTTGAACCCCCAGAGTCCGCACCCTCCCTCCGACCCCAGGGGACCGGATGCCATCCTAGCCAGGCCAGAAGGAAATCCCGTTGGATGCCACCCAGTAGCCGGCCAGCGCTCCGACTTCGGGAGTCTGACTGACCGCCGGGCAGATGGTGTCAGCTCCGGGTGGGAGGCGGGGAATGTTTCCTGATGGAAGAAAATAAACTCGGTACCCTGGGTAGCACGGACTTTAGGACGTGTTTGCGTGGAAACTCTACAAAGTGCATATGACCTCTTCTGTCAAGGTGGGTTCCACTGACAGAGAAACAGCGCTCAAGAGAAGGGTCTGGGAAGAACGGCTGAGAGAGACACTAAAGAAACACTGGGGAGTCGGGCGTGGCCCGGCCCCACAGATGGCACACAGGTCACGGTCACGCAGACTCTGCTCCATTGCTAACGTCCATGTGCCATATGCTCCCACCAGGAGAATCCATGCAGTCTGGGATAAACAGAATAGTCTGGGGCAGTCAAGTGTGCCCAGGCCCTTCCTTACAGATAGCGCAGGTCACCAGCAGGCTATGAAGCCGTCTCCAGCCTTCTGTGTGGGAAACAGGCATCCACCTCTTCCACTGAAGGGACCACCCTGTGTTGCACAAGTTTCCTTCTAGCTAAACAGACAACAATTGCTTGATACACTGTTGCCTGAGGGGCTGTTTAGGGCGTTTTGTATTGTCTGCAGTCTCTGGATTGGTTTTCCGAGGGGGTTGTTCAACTGCTAAGGATCCGAATATGCTATCAGTAGGACACCTGAGCAGTTCGGAAAGAATAAAAACACCTGAGCTGTGTGGCTCGGGGTTCCACTGTGGAGGAGGGCGCTTGCCATGACGGTGGCTCCCTCTGCACAGCTCTGGCAGGGATTCTACCTGTGAGGGTGCCTCCAGTCATCCTGGCTGAGCTCCCACAGCAGCCTACAGCTACAAATGGTGCCCAATGTGGGGCCCGAAGTCACGCTCATCCCAGGAAGAGACAAGGAAGAACCAGAAAGAAACGCCAGATCTGTAAGAGTCCGGTAAACTTCGCTCTAGGCTCAGGCCAGCTCCCACAGGACAGAGATAATATATATGCCAAAACTCATGAATAGAAGGCTCCTGAAGGAAGAGGTTAGAGAGAAAGCAAAGAAGCCTCCACGCTGAGGACAGGCCATGAATTTCATAAATAAATGAGGGGAAAGCTGCGAGGTGAGAGCCACAGTATGGAGGCCCTTAGAGATAAAGAATTCAGCTGGGACCAGGAAAAAGACAGCTACTGGCTGCTTTTCCTGATCCTGGAGCCCAGGCATGCTCCCTCCCGCTACTGGTAGTGTACCCTTTCACAAATTGGGTTTTCGGGTAGCTTTGTGTGTTTCTGTTTGTGCGTGTGCGTGTGCCTGTGCGTGTGCGTGTGCGTGTGCGTGTGCGTGTGCGTGTGTGTGTGTGTGTGTGTGCCCCCGCGTGCGCGCCCGCGCGTGCCCGCCTGAAGCTCAAGGTCTTGCGTTTGAGGCCGGTAAAGAAGGTTGCATGTTCCTCCATAGCGGTGGCAGAGGGAAAGGTCAAAACCTGGGGGCTTTCCGTCTCCGTGCTCTTCCCACTGCAGCTTAGATCCAAGGAGCCCCTTAGTTAAACTCACCGGTGATGTTGTGTGCGACTTTGTCTGTTAGTTTGTTGGTCTGTTGTTGTTGTTGCTGTTGTTTCTGTTTGTTTGTTTGTTCTTGCAAACACGACTAAAAGCGGTCGAGATGCTGGTGACGGCGATGAGAACCTCACCCCATGAAGGAACCCTTCCTGCAGAACAGACTCTATCTTAAAATCTGGTGGAGGCAGTGGCGGGGGTGGGGGAGGAGGGGCGCTGAGAATCTGTTTCCTCGGGGTCAGCGCACAGAAACTGTCTTCCAGAATCAGCTGAGTCTGTATCTCTTGCTGGCAGCCGAACTTGGTACTGTGTGTGAGTGTTACCCTGGTGGTGCTGATTTGGAAGGCAGGAAGGGGTCATGGAGAGCAACTGAACCCTGGCACTAGGAGAGGCCAGGAGAGGCCATTGGTAAAAGTGCAGCCTCACTAGTAGTTGAAGGGCCAGAAGGAAGGGGTCATGCAAAAATAAAAAAATAAAAAAATAAAGTAAATAAAATAAAAAAGTCGAGGCTTGGCACCATGGGAAGAGCCCAGGAGAGGCTATTGGTGAAGGTCCAGCCTCGGTGGCAGTTGGAGGCCCAGAAGGAAGAAGACCTGAAGACAATATGAGGCTTGGCACCACCACGAAGAGAGCTCAAGGAGAGGCTATTGGTGAAAGTGCAGCCCAGTTGCAGCAAGGGACACCAGCAGCCTTCTGAAGAGGCCAGTGCATCGGGAGGGACGACCACCAAGAAGAGCAGCAGCAGTGGAGTGAAGGCAGCCGGAACCTGGAGGACAGACTGTGACCCAAACCCTCGGGAGGAGCCCAGAAGATCCAGAGTGAATTCCAGATCACTGGACATTGATAACGGTTTTCTGCTGTCCAAAGACACGGTGAGAAGCTTGATAGATGTCTGGCATCATTTGGCCATGTGCATTCGAAGCCTCAGCCTTGGTCCTCTTGTCAATGTTCTGGCTGGTATACACCAGTGTTGAACTGTATTGTAGAGATAAAGCAGATATTTTTAATTAGCTTACACAGAAAAGGGGGAAGGGTTCTCGAAGTTTATTTTGAAGATACATTTGAAATAATTGTGTTTGTGCCCTGTTGGAAAAGGGGATGCATAGGTCTTGGCATTTTGTATTGTTTGCAGAGGATGGATTTTAGCGTGTGTGTGTGTGGGGGGGGGGGGTTGCCGTTTAATTGCTTATGATCTGCACATGGTATCAATAGAACACCTAAAGAGTTCTGAATCATCAATACACCTGAGCGCAGAGGCTCGGGCTTCCACTGTGAGTCTGGCGCTGGCCAGGATGGTGGTTCCATCTGCTGAGGTCTGGCAGGGCTTCATATGAAAATATGAAAATGCCTCCTGGTCACCCTTGCTGAACACAGGCACCGAGGGACTTTCCCCAAGCCTCTGGGACTGTCTGGACCCGGGAAGGCCGGGGCAGCCAGGGGCTGGCCTCCACCAACTGCCCTTCTGCTCACAGGCCTGCAGCCCAGAGTACACCTGTCCCTCTGTCCAGTTACTACCGCCACCACAGCTCCCTGACCTGCCTGCCCCCAGCAGGACAGCCCAGCTGAAGGTTAAGGGCTTGACAGGGAACCTCCTTGTCCCAATGGGGGAGGTAGCTGAGATGCCAAAAATACTTGCCCAAAGGAGGGAAACTAGCTGAGAGGCAGGAGGAGGAGCAGGAGGAGTAGGGAAGCAGCAGCAGCAGCCGCAGCCGCAGCCACAGCCTCCCCCAAAGAAAATGCCTCTGGTCCAAGAAAGGTGACACCAGCTGTCCCTGCTCCATGAAATACTCCAGCATCAGGAGAACAAAGTCATAGGGCAAAAGCAGGAGTCCTGGGTCAGAGGGTGTGTGGGAAAGGGCTGGGTCCTTGCTGGGTAAGCCTCACCCCCCACCTACACACCAAGCCTCCCACAGCCTGAATCCCTCAAGATAATGCAGCATTTGCAGGGACACCGACCAACCCAGAGGACCGCCGCTGGGCAAGACTAGTGCAGGGCACCAGACACAGGACCGGCTTCTCCGATGGATCAGCTCCTATCAGCACTTGTGGCAAGGGCTCCAGGTGACCAGCTGCACTGAAAATTCAACCAGGGATTTCAAAACCAACCTGCTTTGGTTTTCAAGGACACTAAGCAAGCAAACGGACAGACAGACAAACAGAAAAGCCTCGGAGCTCTTCTTTGTATTGAAAGATTACCAAACATTCTATATGACTATATATACGTGTGTGTGTGTGTGTGTGTGTGTGTGTGTGTGTGTGTGTCTGTGTGCGAGTGTTGATCCTCTCTGGATCCAGAGGTGGACTCAGGCTGTCTCGGGGTCGTGGTGTGGCCTTGTAAGCAGGATGGCTCCCTCTATGAGCTTCCCGTGGTTGGTGTGACAACCGTCCGATGCGATGCAGACAAGGCAGGGCCGGGGTCAGAGTACCCACCTGGCTGGTGGTAAGGCTGCAAAGGGAAATGTTCATTTGTTCCTTAGAAGTAAAGGAGGAGGAAGGCACGAGTAAGGCGAGCGTGTGCGATGGGAGGAAAGTTGTAGACCGCCTGGGCTGACAATGGAAGGGCAGATGAAGCCGCCTGGGCTGACAATGGAAGGGCAGATGAAGCTAAGGCAGAGGGCAGAGGGCAGAGGAAGGTTTGTGTCCCAGTGGGCGAGGGAGGGACGGGGCCGGCAGAGGCGAGCGGCGTGGTGTGGTCGGGAAGGGTCCCGTTGCCTCTTGGCATGGTCCTTTGAGTGGGAATTGCTGGTCGAGGGAGCAGGGCGTCGAAAGCAGGTGTGCGACGGCTGTGGGGCCGGCGTGTGGCGGCGGAAGGCGCGCCCGGCGGGGTGCCTGGCGAGTTTGTCTGGAGGTGGTGCGGAGGAAGGCGAGAAGAGGCCTTGCGAGGCCGTGCGAGCCTGCAGGGCAGGGGAGGCAGAGCGGGGTGTGTGTGGGTGAGGGTGGGAGCAGGAGGTTGAGAGGAGGGGAGGGAGAAGGAGGGAGGTTGTTGCGCTGCGGGGCAGCGGAGTGAGAGGCCAGGGTTGAGCGTGTGTGTTTGTGTGTGTGTGTGTGTGTGTGTGAGAGAGAGAGAGAGAGAGAGAGAGAGAGAGAGAGCGGTGGTGCAGAGGCAGGGTGAGGGTGAGCGTGAAGCGTGTTGGGGGGAAGGAGCTAGAATGAAGAAGGGGCAAAAAAGGAGGAGGTGCAGGTAGTAAGAGGTGAGATTGCAAAGTGGAGCGAGGAAAAAATGTGTAGCCCAGGCTGGCCTCGAACTCGTGATCCTCCTGCCTCTGCCTCCTTCAGCAAATCCTACCGGCGTGCGCCACCACTACCGGCAGGAACCACCCGCCGCCAACACGTCCTAGAAAGCCCGACTCGCTGTGACGCCACACGCACCGACACGCCCCCAACACAAACTCCCTCCGCGAGCACGGTCCCCGAAGCACAAACGCCCACACACGCACCCGCTCACACACCGCCCACACGCACCGCACACCGACACGCGCACACACAACACACGCCCGCAGCACCACCACCTGCTGCTCCTCCTTACCCTCCCAGCAACACACCACGCCTCCCGCGCTCCACCACCACGCTGCCCTGCACGCACCCACAGCCTACCAACACCTCCCGACCCAACTTGCCGACCCCCGACCCACGACCCCCGACGCCCCACGCCCCCCCCTGCCCTGCCCTCCCCTGCCCTGCACTGACCTGTGCAGCTCCGCCCGCCCGGGCACCCACGCCCGGCTTCACTCACCGCTTCGCCCGGGACTCTGCCGCGCGCCGGACCCCTGGCGGTCGCGCCGGGGACTCGCACTCTCCGCCCGCCGCCCGCAGCCCAGCGCTCCCAGGACCCACCGACCAGGCGCCTCTCCCTCCTCGCCGGTCTCTGTCTCTCTCTACTCGGCGCCCGCCCGCCGCTCTCCCTCGTCCTGCCCTGTCGCCGCCGCCCTCCGTGGACAACACACTTGCCAGACGACCTGCGGACACGGCTCCCAGGCGGCCGCCACTCTCCCAGCAGCCACACTGCTATGCAGGGCCAGCTTGGCCCTTCCTCGCTGGGGACTCACCTGAGGGACCCCCAAACACCCACCGCGGCCTCCCTCCCTCCCTCCGACTCCCAACCGCCCCTGGCCTTCTTCACCACCGGCCCTCCGCCCTCCGCCCTCCCGGAACTCAAGCCCTTCTCACACTCGGACACACACTTCTCCACACCTCCTCCACGGAGCCCGAGGCTCAGACCGAGCAGCTCGTCGGTCGCCGACCTGTGTAGGTTCCCTGGCCACCCGTGGCTGCGGGGTTCCCACGCGTCAGAGAGTGTCTGCATGGCTTGGCGGGGCGTGGCTGCGTGGCCGCGTGGCCGCGTTGCCGCGAGGCCTAATGGGTGCGGGGAGGTGGGTGTTCGGGGCTGGAGGAGTGGCACGCCCTGCACCCGGGAACCCCAGCCAGGGCCGCCCAGCCGCTCCAGCACCCTTCGGCGCCCTATGGAGGAAGACACCGCTCACACTTCCCCTACTCCCCACCCACAGCCCCTCCGGGAGGACCCTCGGCCGGTCCGGAGCCGGCTAGGCCCCCTGACCACACAAGACCCAAGGCCCCAAGCACAAATCCCAAAGGGATCCAACCCGTGTCTTCTTCACACAGGCAGGCACACCCGCAGCACCCGATTCCAGCCGAGGCATCCCTGCCATGGTGCCTTCCTTGGCTCTACACCTCTACTTCCGCTGACCCTCAACCACCAACTTGGACTGAGGACACCCTAGACCAGTTGGCATGACCATTTTGGCAAGAAGACAAAGCAGAAGGACAGAGGCAGTCAGGAGAAGGAAAAGGCAGAGAGAGAGAGACCCAGACAGAGATACCGGGACACACACAGCGAAAGAGAACGTGACAGAGAGAAAGAAACAGAGAGAAAGTTAGAGAGACAGAGAAAGAGAGAGACAGAGAGAGAAACACACACACACACACACACACACACACACACACACACACACAGACAGACAGAAGACACACGATGAGAGTGCTTTTCCAAAGAGAGAAAGGGGGCATGGTAGGTGTCTTGTCTCACACCAGTAATCCACACACACAGGAGGCAGAAAACCAAACGGAACCGAACCGAAAGGAGCCATAGAGTGTGTAATCAGTGTGTACTTATGAGAGACGAAGAAAGGAGAATAAGGGGGAGACGGGAGGCAGAGCTGATGGCTGGGGATCAGGAGATGTGGGAAGGCAGAATAGGAGTAGAGAGGAAAGGAGGAGGGGAGGAGGGAGGGAGAGAGAGTGAGGAGAGGGAGAGGGAGAGGGAGAGGGAGAGAGAGAGAGTTCCCACACACCAGAGAGCAAGCACTGGCAAGAGGGGTTGGTCTCCTGCCCCTAGCACAGCTCTTCCCTCTTCTGCTGCTGCTCAGAGGAATCACTCTGCCTGAAAAGGGCCTTCTGCTCCTCTTTTCTTTCTTCCCCTTCTGCAACCCTCAGGCCCGCAGCCACAAGATGGGCTTGAGCGCAGGGCAGCCAGTGCCCAGAGCCCAGAGGCGGCACTTACCCCTTGAACCCCCAGAGTCACCGCACCCTCCCTCCGACCCCAGGGGACCGGATGCCATCCTAGCCAGGCCAGAAGGAAATCCCGTTGGATGCCACCTCAGTAGCCGGCCAGCGCTCCGACTTCGGGAGTCTGACTGACCGCCGGGCAGATGGTGTCAGCTCCGGGTGGGAGGCGGGAGGAATGTTTTCCTGATGGAAGAAAATAAACTCGGTACCCTGGGTAGCACGGACTTTAGGACGTGTTTGCGTGGAAACTCTACAAAGTGCATATGACCTCTTCTGTCAAGGTGGGTTCCACTGACAGAGTAAACAGCGCTCAAGAGAAGGGTCTGGGAAGAACGGCTGAGAGAGACACTAAAGAAACACTGGGGAGTCGGGCGTGGCCCGGGCCCCACAGATGGCACACAGGTCACGGTCACGCAGACTCTGCTCCATTGCTAACGTCCATGTGCCATATGCTCCCACCAGGAGAATCCATGCAGTCTGGGATAAACAGAATAGTCTGGGGCAGTCAAGTGTGCCCAGGCCCTTCCTTACAGATAGCGCAGGTCACCAGCCGGCTATGAAGCCGTCTCCAGCCTTCTGTGTGGGAAACAGGCAACCACCTCTTCCACTGAAGGGGACCACCCTGTGTTGCACAAGTTTCCCTTCTAGCTAAACAGACAACAATTGCTTGATACACTGTTGCCTGAGGGCTGTTTAGGGCGTTTTGTATTGTCTGCAGTCTCTGGATTGGTTTTCCGAGGGGGTTGTTCAACTGCTAAGGATCCGAATATGCTATCAGTAGGACACCTGAGCAGTTCGGAAAGAATAAAAACACCTGAGCTGTGTGGCTCGGGGTTCCACTGTGAGAGGAGGGCGCTTGACATGACACGGTGGCTCCCCTCTGCACAGCTCTGGCAGGGATTCTACCTGTGGGGGTGCCTCCAGTCATCCTGGCTGAGCTCCACACAGCAGCCTACAGCTACAAATGGTGCCCAATGTGGGGCCCGAAGTCACAGCTCATCCCAGGAAGAGACAAGGAAGAACCAGAAAGAAACGCCAGATCTGTAAGAGTCTGGTAAACTTTGCTCTAGGCTCAGGCCAGCTCCCACAGGACAGAGATAATATATATGCCACCAAAAATCATGATATAGAAGGCTCCTGAAGGAAGAGGTTAGAGAGAAAGCAAAGAAGCCTCCACGCTGAGGACAGGCCATGAATTTCATAAATAAATGAGGGAGAAAGCTGCGAGGTGAGAGCCACAGTATGGAGGCCCTTAGAGATAATAAAGAATTCAGCTGGGACCAGGAAAAAGGACAGCTACTGGCTGCTTTTCCTGATCCTGGAGCCCAGGCATGCTCCCTCCCGCTACTGGTAGTGTACCCTTTCACAAATTGGGTTTTCGGGTAGCTTTGTGTGTTTATGTGTTTGTGCGCGTGTGCGTGTGCGTGTGCGTGTGCGTGTGCGTGTGCGTGTGAGTGTGGCGTGTGTGTGCCCCCGCGTGCGCCGCCAGCGCGTGCCCGCCTGAAAGCTCAAGGTCTTGCGTTTGAGGCCGGTAAAGAAGGTTGCATGTTCCTCCATAGCGGTGGCAGAGGAAAGGTCAAAACCTGGGGGCTTTCCGTCTCCGTGCTCTTCCCACTGCAGCTTAGATCCAAGGAGCCCCTTAGTTAAACTCACGGTGATGTTGTGTGCGACTTTGTCTGTTAGTTTGTTGGTCTGTTGTTGTTGTTGCTGTTGTTTCTGTTTGTTTGTTTGTTCTTGCAAACACGACTAAAAGCGGTCGAGATGCTGGTGACGGCGATGAGAACCTCACCCCATGAAGGAACCCTTCCTGCAGAACAGACTCTATCTTAAAATCTGGTGGAGGCAGTGGCGGGGGTGGGGGAGGAGGGGCGCTGAGAATCTGTTTCCTCGGGGTCAGCGCACAGAAACTGTCTTCCAGAATCAGCTGAGTCTGTATCTCTTGCTGGCAGCCGAACTTGGTACTGTGTGTGAGTGTTACCCTGGTGGTGCTGATTTGGAAGGCAGGAAGGGGTCATGGAGAGCAACTGAACCCTGGCACTAGGAGAGGCCAGGAGAGGCCATTGGTAAAAGTGCAGCCTCACTAGTAGTTGAAGGGCCAGAAGGAAGGGGTCATGCAAAAATAAAAAAATAAAAAATAAAGTAAATAAAATAAAAAAGTCGAGGCTTGGCACCATGGGAAGAGCCCAGGAGAGGCTATTGGTGAAGGTCCAGCCTCGGTGGCAGTTGGAGGCCCAGAAGGAAGAAGACCTGAAGACAATATGAGGCTTGGCACCACCACGAAGAGAGCTCAAGGAGAGGCTATTGGTGAAAGTGCAGCCCAGTTGCAGCAAGGGACACCAGCAGCCTTCTGAAGAGGCCAGTGCATCGGGAGGGACGACCACCAAGAAGAGCAGCAGCAGTGGAGTGAAGGCAGCCGGAACCTGGAGGACAGACTGTGACCCAAACCCTCGGGAGGAGCCCAGAAGATCCAGAGTGAATTCCAGATCACTGGACATTGATAACGGTTTTCTGCTGTCCAAAGACACGGTGAGAAGCTTGATAGATGTCTGGCATCATTTGGCCATGTGCATTCGAAGCCTCAGCCTTGGTCCTCTTGTCAATGTTCTGGCTGGTATACACCAGTGTTGAACTGTATTGTAGAGATAAAGCAGATATTTTTAATTAGCTTACACAGAAAAGGGGAAGGGTTCTCGAAGTTTATTTTGAAGATACATTTGAAATAATTGTGTTTGTGCCCTGTTGGAAAAGGGGATGCATAGGTCTTGGCATTTTGTATTGTTTGCAGAGGATGGATTTTAGCAGTGTGTGTGTGTGGGGGGGGGGGTTGCCGTTTAATTGCTTATGATCTGCACATGGTATCAATAGAACACCTAAAGAGTTCTGAATCATCAATACACCTGAGCGCAGAGGCTCGGGCTTCCACTGTGAGTCTGGCGCTGGCCAGGATGGTGGTTCCATCTGCTGAGGTCTGGCAGGGCTTCATATGAAAATATGAAAATGCCTCCTGGTCACCCTTGCTGAACACAGGCACCGAGGGACTTTCCCCAAGCCTCTGGGACTGTCTGGACCCGGGAAGGCCGGGGCAGCCAGGGGCTGGCCTCCACCAACTGCCCTTCTGCTCACAGGCCTGCAGCCCAGAGTACACCTGTCCCTCTGTCCAGTTACTACCGCCACCACAGCTCCCTGACCTGCCTGCCCCAGCAGGACAGCCCAGCTGAAGGTTAAGGGCTTGACAGGGAAACCTCCTTGTCCCAATGGGGGAGGTAGCTGAGATGCCAAAAATACTTGCCCAAAGGAGGGAAACTAGCTGAGAGGCAGGAGGAGGAGCAGGAGGAGTAGGGAAGCAGCAGCAGCAGCCGCAGCCGCAGCCACAGCCTCCCCAAAGAAAATGCCTCTGGTCCAAGAATGTGACACCAGCTGTCCCTGCTCCATGAAATACTCCAGCATCAGGAGAACAAAGTCATAGGGCAAAAGCAGGAGTCCTGGGTCAGAGGGTGTGTGGGAAAGGGCTGGTCCTGCTGTGGGAAGCTCACCCCCCACCTACACACCAAGCCTCCCACAGCCTGAATCCCTCAAGATAATGCAGCATTTTGCAGGGACACCGACCAACCCAGAGGACCGCCGCTGGGCAAGACTAGTGCAGGGCACCAGACACAGGACCGGCTTCTCCGATGGATCAGCTCCTATCAGCACTTGTGGCAAGGGCTCCAGGTGACCAGCTGCACTGAAAATTCAACCAGGGATTTCAAAACCAACCTGCTTTGGTTTCAAGGACACTAAGCAAGCAAACGGACAGACAGACAAACAGAAAAGCCTCGGAGCTCTTCTTTGTATTGAAAGATTACCAAACATTCTATATGACTATAAATACGTGTGTGTGTGTGTGTGTGTGTGTGTGTGTGTGTGTCTTGTGTGCGAGTGTTGATCCTCTCTGGATCCAGAGGTGGACTCAGGCGGTGTCTCGGGGTCGTGGTGTGGCCTTGTAAGCAGGATGGCTCCCTCTATGAGCTTCCCGTGGTTGGTGGTGTGACAACCGTCCGATGCGATGCAGACAAGGCAGGGCCGGGGCCGTCAGAGTACCTACCTGGCTGGTGGTAAGGCTGCAAAGGGAAAATGTTCATTTGTTCCTTAGAAGTAAAGGAGGAGGAAGGCACGAGGTAAGGCGTGAGCCGTGTGCGATGGGAGGAAAGTTGGTAGACCGGCCTGGGCTGACAATGGAAGGGCAGATGAAGCCGCCTGGGCTGACAAAATGGAAGGGCAGATGAAGCTAAGGCAGAGGGCAGAGGGCAGAGGAAGGTTTGTGTCCCAGTGGGCG